>CM040422.1:91261664-91501190 GCA_022702705.1 Papilionanthe hookeriana x Papilionanthe teres
AATTTATCTTTAATATACTTTATTTTTAATTTTAATTGAAATTTCAAAAGAGTTTAATAATTTAATTAAGTTTTTTAATATTTTAAATTTGAGTTATCATTTTGATTAAAAATTGAGTATTAATGATATAATTAGTTTAGGGATTTTTAAATTAAAGAATAAATCTCTTCCTAATAAATATCCCTATTTTAATAATTCCAATTTATTATTCCTCCAAATTTAATCTATTATTTAATTAAAGTTTAATCATTTTAAAATTATTTAATGGGTTTCTACCCTTTAATTATTTAAATTTCAATCATCCAAATCAGATTAAGATCAAATATTTTACTTGCTGATTTTTTATTAAACCTAAAGTTTTAATTAAGGGTTAAAAGTTTAATTACCATTTTACCCCTTTAGCTTAATAATTTCATAACTCACTAAATTGAACTCAAATGAACTTGAAATTTTTATGTGACTTCACTCATATGTCAATAAAGACATGAGAGGAGAAAATGTGATTTTTCTGTATTTAATTTATTTATATAATTATTTTTGGTGGAAAATAGAGATTTTCAAGGAAAATTTAATAACATGACCAAGGGAAAGTTTCTGTCCTTAAGAAAATTAGGGGACATTCCTAATGACCAGAGAAGCACTTGGACCAATTTTGGTGATTTTTTGAATCATATTATTTTTATTATAATTATTTTAAGTTTTGGAGTATTAATTAATTTAAAAATAAAATAAATGTTGAAAAATGGGTTTTATATTTTTCAAAAATCTCTCTGATACCAAGGAAACCAGAGAAGCAAATTTTGCAATTTTCTGATTTTTTTATGATTTATTGTAATTATTTTAGTGAAAATGCTAGAAAATACATTTTTTTAATTTTAAAATTACCCTAGGGTTTTAAAATTCAATATCTCACTAAATAGACCTAGGAAAAATGTGGGATTTGTTCCTAAGTGATTAAAATTCAAAATATGACATTTTGGTGAATTTTATTATTTTTGTGATTTTTATTATTTTTTAATTATTAAAAATATTAAAATATTATTAAAAATCAACTTTTTTAGAAAATTGAAATTTTAATTTTCTTAGGTTTCCCTGATATCGGAGAGGCTCCAAAACCAATTTGGTGAATTTTTTTAAAAGTATTTTAAAAGTTATGAATTTTTAAAGTTTAAAATGGCTAAGTGACTTAATCAACCCAATTAGTAGGGCTAACCAAGTCCAATTGACCTCAAATTTTTATGGTGGGTTCCTCTGATCCTAAAGGTCAGTGGAGAATTGATTTCAAGTCAATTTGATGCCTCGGTTAACTCTAATTAATTAAAGACCTATTTTGGGTGTTTAAGCCAATTAGGGTTGTTTTAAATAAACTAAGTCAAAACCTATTTTTCCTAGGGTTCTCCGGTCATAAGGAACATCACCAAATTTTCCTAGAATTTATTTCACAACATGCTATTTACTGGAATTAAAATACTCAAAACAGTGACCCGAACTTGAAAAATCAAGAACTCTTCATAGGGATGGCCTCTCGACTTTGGAAAATTCGGGGAATGTTCCCAAATTCGGAGGCTTCAAAAGCCCTATGGTCTCATGCCATGGTGAATTGTATGCATGCATGGAGAATTAAAACAATGCAGAGAGTAAATAAATTATAAAAAATAAAATACTTGATGAAATTAAATGATTTCTTTTCCACATTATTCTCCTCTCTTCACCGAGCAAGAGGGTATTTTTATTTTATTTTTGTGATTTTTCTACACGGAGATATGAATTTTTGAAGTTTAGGGAATTAAATAAATAAGAAAATACCCTATTTATCTATTTATCCACGCGGCGCCGCGTCAACCTCGGCGACTCCGAACGCACACGCGTCGCGCTCCCATTCGACGCCGCCACCCGAGTCGGCAGCCGGGCCCCGCGGTTCTCGTACCGTCTCTCGGTCCGACGCAATCTCGGCCGTCCGTGCGCGCGTGTATCGAATGGACGGCATCCGTTCATCGTCCCCAGTGTTCTCACCCGAGAGCCGTCCACACTAAATCCTTAAGATCTCACTCGATTCTCAATGGATTTTTACGTTCTTATACTCTATGGATTCGTCTTGAAGAGACGAACACATCTATACGGCTAACATGCATTGAAACTAAGGCATTTGAAATGGAGATTCTCCAGAAGCTCGGGATGAAGAATTAGCTCATACCTTGGCTCAGAGAAGTGTGGCTTCAATCTGAGAGTTGTTGCACCTTCGATTGGATCCCGACAAGCTCCGAGATGAAGTCTCTTGGTCGCAGTGAATTGTCCGGATATGATTTCGACCAAGCCCGATCACAAAGCTTGGAGGCCTGGAGCAACTCGGGTGGCTCTGGAGATGGGGCTTTTCTTGGTGGACACCTTCCCTTGGTCCGGTGAAGGTGTAGAGCCAATCAATTTGGGAATTGGCTCACTGTGGAGAAGTGTCCTGGTTTTGGGTGGAATTTCAACTACGAAATTGAGCTTGCGAGAGGAGAAATGGCGGGGGGATCTCACTTGGGGATCAAGTGCTCTAAGAGTGGAGAAGGGTCTGGAACAATTTTGGCAGAGTTTTGGCAAGGTTTGTGCTTGGCTCTCCTCATGGCCGAGAGGGGTGGAGTTTAAATAGGAGAGGGTGGAGGGCCTCCCAGGGAGAGTTAGGGCTTGGGATCAGCTGCTATGGTGAGGAGAAGATCGACCATGGTGACCACTAGGGATGGGGCGGCTCGGCAAGTGAGAATTTCAATGTTGGCTCACATGTGAGCTCTCGGCCATGGTGTTTTCCGGCGGCACTGGTGGCCGGCCGGCCGAGCATGGGTCACCCTCGGGGTCGAGTGGGTCAGGGCTGGAGGTTTGTGCAATCAATTGGCAATTGCCATGTGTAAAGGAGTTGGATTTAAATGGAATGGGAGAAGGCCCACTTTGGCTTGGTTTGGGTCAACCCACCATTTTGGGCTTGGTGCACCCTTCCAAGCTCTGATTTTGAGCTGAGGGAATCATTTAGGTCGGCTTAGAAGGAGTGGTGAAGTCTCCATCCATGATGAGGTGGCTAAACATGGTTTAGTGTGTGACATGCTTAAGGTAAAAAAGGTTTAATGAAAGATTAGGAAAGGAGCCCCTCCTTTTACCATTAATGGCATGGTCACATGTCAAGCCTCCCATGGCTTCATGTGGCTTGTCAATGGCTTGCATGGCTTGTCTTTGGCTTGGGGAAAGTTGAGTCGATTTCATAAAAATGGGTTTTAAGAAATTTTTGGTAATTTGATGGGAATTTGGATGAAGCTTCATTTGGAATAATTCAATGATGATTTTAGGACTTAGGTAATGGATTTAATTAAATGGATGACAAATGGAGATGTCATGTGGGCTTTAGGGTAGATTTGGGCTTTTGAATTTTGAAGGAAATGGGCTTTTAGAAGGGTTTAAGGGAAGTGGGCTTTTAAGTTTATGAATGTGTTCATGGATGAAAATTTTTGTAAAAGGTTGGGCCAAATAATTGTTGGGTTTAGCTCATGGATGTGTCATGAGTAACTTGAAGCAAATTTGGGGTAGTTTGGGCTTGAATTGGGTTGGATTTGGATTCTCTTGGTGAATGGGCCAATATAGGTCCAAGTGGGCCAATTTGGCCAATGTTAGGCTAGGGTTGAAATTGATGTAGAATTATTGTTGAGAAGTGTTTATGGGAATGTTTCAAAGAGGTTTTGACTTTGGTTGGGCTTTGATTTTTGGGGTTTGGGTTCATTTGGGTTAGGTTTGGGCTTAGGTCAAAAAATGGGCCTTAAGGTCAAAAGTGGAATTGGATCCAAATGTCAATCAAATTGGACTTAGATTTGGTCTAAATTGGTATTGGGAATGTTGAATTGAAGTTTAGAATTGAATTGGACCAAAATTGGGGTCAATTGGGTAGGTTTGGTTTGACATTGGGCTCACTTTGGATTAAAATGGGTCAAATTGGGGTTTTGACAAAAGTAGGGTAAATTGACAAAATTGGCCCATGGTGTAGTTGGACAAAATGAAATTGGGAATATTTGGGATTTTCTGGAATTTTCTGGGAATTTTTTGAATTTTTGGATTTTTAGGCCAAGAAGGGTATTTTGGGTTATTTGGAGGGTATTGGGGGATATTCTTGGAATCTTTCGTATTTTTGGGTATGGATGATCAATTTAAGTGATGTGGAGATGTTTGGGATTGATTTTGGAAAATTTTGGGTAATTTGGAAATTTTGCAAAAATTTGGGTAATTTCAAGGGTTTTGGGTAGGTTTAGTAGGTGTAGGGTCTCGGGGGTCAAAAATTGAAAATTTGGGAAATTGAAGATTGGGTGAATTTAGGTGGAAAGAAATCATTTTGGTCGAGCCATGAAGCCATTTCAAGCCCATATGAGCCATGAGAGGACTCATTTGAGGCATTCACTATGTTGTTCCTAACCCTCTTAGCCAAGGGCTTAGGGGTTAAGGACCATCCATGTGAATCACCTACATGAGTCAGGAGGTTAAGTTGGGTATGGGTGTGGTTTTAGGAAGTGTGTGGAAATGTAGTGTGTAAGTGTAGTGTAAGTCAGCCCCTTCACCAGACCAGGCCACCCAGGGCAGTCCTAAGGCCAAAGAGTCCTATAGGAACTCATCCTTTAAACTTCCACATTTGATTTCAACCCTCTAGGTGATTAGGGGTCTATAGTCAAATTTGTGGAGTTTGCAGGGAGTTTAGAAGTGGTTTGAATTTCTAAAAGGTGGGTCCCAATTCTAGTCCTCTAAGATAGTCAAAGGAAAAGCCTAAGGCTAGATCCTAAGCACTAAAAAGAAGAAGGGAAGACCTCATCAAAAATGAGGTCAACAAGTATATTGCTACACAGTGATGCCATTCGGACTGAAGAACGCAGGAGCAACATACCAGAGAGAGATGACAAGAATTTTTGATGATCTCATCCACAATCAAGTCGAATGCTACGTGGATGATGTGGTCATCAAAAGCAAAGTAAAGGACAACCACCTATATGATTTGAGAATTGTTTTCGAACGATTAAGACAATTTAACCTTAAGATGAATCCCTTAAAATGCGCCTTTGGCGTCACCTCCGGGAAATTCTTAGGATTCGTTGTCCGACATCGTGGAATTGAAATCGACCCGGAAAAGAATAAACCTATCTTAGAAATGCTGCCTCCCAAAACCTTAAAACAACTACGATCTTTTCAAGGGAAGCTGGCATATCTTCGACGCTTTATCTCAAACTTGTCTGGTAGGTGTCAGCCTTTCTCGGCACTAGTTAAAAAGGACACCAAATTTATTTGGGAAGAGAAATGCCGGAGGGCCTTCGAGGACATTAAGCAATATTTAATGACAGCTCTTGTCTTAGCAGCTCTGAGCCTCGGGTAGATCGACGATACTTTATACCGCGGCTTTAGACGACTCTCTCGGAGCCCTTTTAGCCCAGGTCAATGATGAGGGTAAAGAAAATGCTCTTTACTACCTAAGCTGTCGTTTACTTCCAACGGAAATAAGGTATCCCGCAATTGAAAATCATTGTTTGGCCCTGATCTTCGCCGCTCAAAAGCTCAGGCACTACATGCTTTCTCATAAGGTCAACCTCGATCTCGAAATTTAATCCATTGCAATACTTGATGACTCGTCCAACGCTTTCTGGTAGACTTGCCAGATGGTCTATGATATTATTGCAATTCGATATAACTTTCGTGCCTCTTCATGCTGTAAAGGGACAAGTCTTAGCAGACTTCCTCGCAGCACACCCTTTGCTGGCAGAATCTCCTCTCAATGACGATTTGCCAGATGAACAAATAATGAGCCTAGAAGACCCTGATGATCGACGTTGGGAATTATATTTTGACGGAGCATCTTCAGCACACAAAGACGAAAAATCGCAAGTGATAGTACCCGGTAAGGCAGGAATCAGATTAATCTTTATAACACCGGAGTGGGGGATGTTAAGATACTCCTACCACTTGACAGAACCGTGTACAAACAACGAAGTAGAATACGAAACCCTCATAACAGGACTGGAATTAGCTATTCAAATGGGGATAACAGACATCAACATCTACGGGGATTCGTAGTTAATCATTCAACAGATCGCCGGATAGTACAGAATTTTAAAGCCAAGACTCGACCAATACTTCCAGTATGCGATACAGCTGTTGGAACAGATTCCGAATGTGACGATCTACAAAATTCCCAGAAAAGAAAACGCTTTAGTAGATGCGCTAGCCCGTCTCGCAAAAGAATTTGCCTGCTTGCAAGATGAATCAGTGGAAGTGTCAGTTCACGGACGTCAGGTCCTATCACAGCTCGACATAGACACAATACACAAATTAGAAAAAGAAGAAGAATCAATTGCAACAGTGACAGAAAACACAGAAGATTGGCGACAGCCATTAATAGACTACCTACAAACAGGAAAACTACCAGATGATAGGTCACTAGCCCATCAGATCAAGAAAAGAACTCTGTCCTACGCATTAATAAACAACACGTTATACAGAAGGTCTTTTGATCAAATGTGGCTAAGGTATCTAAGCGGGTCCGAGGCCCGTGAAATTGTTAAAGAGGTGCATTCAGGACTCTGTGGCGCTCACCAGTCGGGTCCGAAGATGAAAATGAAAATTAAAAGATTAGGGTACTACTGGCCCTCAATGATGACCGACTGCATGAAAATCGCCAAGAGCTGTCATCAATGCCAAGTGCAACGAGTAGTTCTACACCAACCTCCAAATGTGCTACATCCGACAATTGCGTCATGGCCATTTGAATGTTGGGGCACGGATATAGTGGGTCCAATAAAACCACCATCTTCAAAAGGACATCGCTTCATTCTTGCGGCTACAGATTACTTTTCCAAGTGGGCAGAGGCAGTTCCACTTAGAGAAGTGAAAGCACACCACGTGCTACAGTTTTTCAAGAACCAAGTTGTTTACCATTTCGGAGTGCCGCGCAGGATCATCTCAGATAATGGATCAGCATTCAGAAGCACACAAATCAACAATTTTGTCAGGAGACACGGATTCGACTAGCGATATTCAACAATTTACTACCCAAGAACAAACGGCCTTGCTGAGGCTTTTAATAAAACTCTTGTTCAAATTTTAAAGAAAACCTTGGATGATAATAAAAGAAATTGGCACGAGAAGTTATTAGAAGCCTTATGGGCCTACCGGACAACCTTCAGAACTCCTACTCAAGCTACACCTTACGCTCCGGTGTATGGGTCCGAGGCAAGTGTTACCTTTAGAGGTTCAGCTTCCTTCACTCGAATTGCAGTTGCAAATAAGATCACGACGAAGAGAATGCCAAATTACGACTCAGAGGAATTAGAAAGCCCGGAAGGGAAAAGACTTGCAGCACGACAGAGAATTTAGAACTGTACCAAGCCAAGATGGTTCAAGCCCATGACAAACTGCTCCGCCCAAGAACCTTCAAAGTTGGTGACTTAGTTCTCGTTCTCAAGAGACCTATCCTTGCACACCGCAAGATAGGAGGAAAATTTGAACCCACTTGGAAGGACCGTTCGTGGTTTAAGCAATATACTCAGGAGGTTACTACCAGGTAGTGAATTGCCAGGGAGAACGACATATGCTTCCGATCAATGGACGGTACTTGAAAAAGTATTACGCTACCTGATGTTTCGAAGGAATGAATTCTTCATCCCTAGAAGCACGGGCAAAGTAATTACTTATGACTGGGTCTGAACCCAAAAATAATAATAATATGTGCTAAAATGATAAAATCATGATAATAAAGATTTCCTTGTTTTCTCTTCCAAATCAAAATCTCTTTCCTGATCTTATCCCACTTCATTCTTGTTAAATTTAAAAATATAAAAAAAAAGTATAATAAAAAAAAATGCCTTTAATAAACATTTTCTTAATGTTCTTGTTCTTAGTACAGCCCCTGATCCTTTTCCGTATCTTCTCGCAGGGAAATGTCGAACGGGCGGTTGGTCCTGAACTTTAGAAATGGCGTAAGCCTTGCACTCGATGAAAAGAGGGTGAAAGATGGAGCGATAATCGAGATTGACTAGGAATTCGCACCAGCAGGCCTACAGTACAAGGAAAGTGACTGGGTCCTAGTTGACCGAAAGGAAATGCCCGGGCAGACAGTGATGAAAGTGGGTGGCCCAAGCCACCAATCCAGCAGCAAGAAAAGGAAAACAAACACTGAAGAAGACAAGAGAATCAAGTCTGTAGTCGCTACAGTAGAGGGCATGCTTGTCAGCGCCGCGCCCACAGAGATTCAGGAAGTTCGAAGAGCTACTCTCACAGCAACGCAACGAAGAAATAAGAATCGCCGTATCCGTAAGATGTTAACCAAATTTGTAGCGGACCAGCGCGACGAGGCAGTTGCTACTGCCAGTACATACACTTCAAGGATGCCAGTTCACCAAGTACCGAAAGAAAGGAGGCCAGCTCCTAGGATAACAGAAGGGACCAGAGAAATCTCACGAAGATCAGAAGAAAGAAGGCTACCACGCCACCAGATAGAACCACCAGTAATGCATAACCTTGTTGCAGAAGCAACCCCGGAGGATGTCCCGACGAACATCATCCCTGAGGAGCCGAGGTATGCAGGAGAACGTGAAGGGATTGAGCCATATATCCCACAATATGTCACCAGACCCCGCCATTTGCAGATTATTCCGGAATACGAGCTGGAAAGAATGCAGAATGTCGAAAAGAAAACTTTTGAATACTTCGAGAGAATCAGAGGCAGGAGGATCAATATATTAGAAGGCCTCGAGCTACATACATACGTGTTCTCTGAATATGAACAACAACAAATCGTGGACTGCATCCGAGATTTAAAAATAATGGGTCTAGCAGGCCGCCTAAGAGAAAACACTTACTCAGAACCCCGGAGATGGATGCCAGGGAAAGGTAGAATTACAATACAATGTGCATGTTGCTACAACTTCGCAGAAGATAGGAAGGGAAACCCACCGGGAATACTCCGTCATGGACAGGTGGACCCAATGCCATTGGTCATCAAGAGAATGGAAAAAAGATTGATAACATGGAGGGTACAGCCAGCAGATTGCATACCCAATAGCTGCATTATTAACATTTACAAGCGAGGTGATCGCATACCCCCGCACATAGATCACCACGACTTCGTCGGACCTTTGCACGCATTCTTTCCCGAACGAGTGTAACATCATGTTCGGATCCGACCTCCGGATAGCGAGCCCAGGTGAGTTCCGAGGGCCGGTGAAGATACCGTTACCGGTAGGTTCCGTCATGATACCGAAGGGCAATGGAGCGGATGTCGCTAAACATTGTATACCGAGAGTACCAATGAAGCGGATCTTAGTTACTTTCGGAAGGATGGACGACAGGAAGACACCTTACCACTTCCGACCGTGACCCGGAGCTAGAGAGCCTCCGGCCTTACGAGCTGTGAGTTGCATGGAAAATATCACACATCCAACGTACATCCATACGACATCCTTGCCAAGGATGGCTTGGAAGGTGATGTTATTGACCATGTACCTCACTATTCAGACATGGATTTTTGACAGATGCTTTTTCTGGATGGATCGACAAAGATCATACATAGTCCGTTTCGAGTCTACATGGATCGTATGAGATGTATTCCGAGATCGAGTTGTATGATGTATCTTCGACATGATTGGAATGAAAGTGACCATGTCACATTTTTGGCCTTCACCTCTTTTGTGCAAATTGACTGGGAAACGCCATTAAAGTTAAATGAACTTCGAACAAAGAACAGAAAAGAAATAGAAACAAAAAATAAAAAAATAAAAGAAAACTTTCCTTAAAAATCTAAAAATGACGAACACCAAATTCACATGAACATTAAATAAACGATAAAATAAATTTGAATCGTTAAAGGACAAACAAAATGAGCACAAGTTTTAAATCAAGTTCAAATTCAACTTTCCAAATTTCAAATCAAATCTCAATCAAATACAAATTCAGTCTCTCCAGATCCCAAATCTCAATCAAATTCAAATTCGATCTTCCCAGATCTCAAATCAAATCTCAATCAACTTCAAATTCAACTTTCCAAATTTCAAATCAAATCTCAATCGAGTTCAAACTCAACCTTCCAAATCTGAAATCCAATCCGTTCTACTCTTTCTCTTGTCTTGGATGGAAGCGGTTGATTCCATTGACACGGATCGAATCTGATGGCGAGAGATTATATCAAATCCAAACCAGCAACTTCCGATCAACTCTTTTGAATGGGATATGTAACATCTACATATTCCCTCCTAATCTATTTCCTTCCATGAAAGTCTTTTACAACTTTCTTGAAATTCTTGAAACACCAAAATTCCACACTTTTCAAATCCCACACTACAAATCTTTGCAAAGTCAATGACTATTCAAATTCAAACTTTTGGGTTAAGGATTTTACATCCGAGACTGCATTGCTATAGGATTCTTTCCCTATAGCAATGAAATACATCAAATTCAAACTTTTGGGTTAAGGATTTTACATCCGAGACTGCATTGCTTTAGGATCCTTTCCCTATCGCAATGAAATACATCAAATCAAATTCTTGGAGTTGAGGATTTTACATCTGAGACTGCATTGCTTTAGGTTCTTTCCCTATCGCAATGAAATACATCTAAATCAAACTTTTGGGGTTGAGGATTTTACATCCGAGACTGCATTGCTTTAGGATCCTTTCCCTATTGCAATGAAATACATCAAAATCAAATTCTTGGAGTTGAGGATTTTACATTCGAGACTGCATTGCTTTAGGATCCTTTCCCTATCGCAATGAAATACATCAAATTCAAACTTTTGGGTTGAGGATTTTACATCCGAGACTGCATTGCTTTAGGATTCTTTCCTTATCGCAATGAAATACATCGAACTCAAATTTTTGAGGTTGAGGATTTTGCATCCGAGACTGCATTGCTTTAGGATCCTTTCCCTATTGCAATGAAATACATCAAAAATCAAATTCTTGGAGTTGAGGATTTTACATTCGAGAGTGCATTGCTTTAGGATCTTTTCCCTATCGCAATGAAATACATCAAATTCAAACTTTTGGGTTGAGGATTTTACATCCGAGACTGCATTGCTTTAGGATTCTTTCCTTATCGCAATGAAATACATTGAATTCAAATTTTTGAGGTTGAGGATTTTACATCCGAGGCTGCATTGCTTTAGGGTTCTTTTCCTATCGTAATAAAATACATCAAAATCAAATTTTTGGGTTGAGGATTTTACATCCGAGACTGCATTGCTTTAGGATTCTTTCCCTATCGCAATGAAATACATCAAATTCAAACTTTTGGGTCGAGGATTTTACATCCGAAACTCGCATCGCTTTAGGATTCTTTCCCTATCGCAATGAAATACATCAAAATTCAAAATTTTTGAGGTTGAGGATTTTACATCCGAGACTGCATTGCTTTAGGTTCTTTACCTATAGTAATGAAATACATTAAAATCAAATTTTTGAGGTTGAGGATTTTACATCCGTGACTGCATTGCTTTAGGTTCTTTCCCTATTGCAATGAAATACATCAAAATCAAATTCATGGGGTTGAGGATTTTACATCCGAAACTGCATTGCTTTAGGATTCTTTCCCTATTGCAATGAAATACATCAAAAATCAAACTTTCGAGGTTAAGGATTTTACATCCAATACCGCATTGCTTCCGAGATCTCTCCTCATTGTAATGATTCAATCCAGTCAATTCAATTTTCTTTTGAGGTTGAAGATGTTACATCTAAAACCACAAAATTCCAATTCTCATTTCAAATCAAATCCCTTCAAATTAATCTTGACAAAACTTCAATCTAAATTGAAACTCAAACAAAAATCTGAGCTCACACATCAAAATTAAACTAAAATAAAATAAAAATCTAAGTTGAAATTCTCCCATGTCATGTGATTTGGGATTCACCTCCTTTTCCTTTCCCAGCGAGAGTTCAGGGATCTCCAGTTTCAGAGATATACTTGACACTCCCCAGTGGAAATTCATCTACTTCGTCCTAAGTTTTTCACTTGGACATCTGTATTGGTTTTGTTGATCTCTTCGGTCAACGCCAATACGTGCGGTGTGCTTGGTTAGCTCACCACACCTATTGGGGGTCCATTTGTTGACCTCATTTTTGATGAGGTCTTCTTTTCTTCTCTTTAGGACTTAGGATCTAGCCTTAGGATTTTCCTTTGACTATCCTAGAGGACTAGAATTGGGACCCACCACTTAGAATTTCAAACCACTTCTTAGCTCCCTGCAAACTCCACAAACTTGATTGTAGACCCCTAATCACCTAGAGGGTTGAAATCAAATGTGGAAGTTTAAAAGATGAGTGCCTATAGGACTCTTTAGCCTTAGGACCGCCACCGGTGGCCTCGGTCCGGTGAAGGGCTAACTTACACATACACTACACTTATGCACTACACTTTCACACACCTCTTAAAACCACACCCATACCTAACTTGACCTCCTGACTCGTGTAGGTGATTCACATGGATGGTCCTTAACCCCTAAGCCCTTGGTTAAGAGGGCTGGGAACAACATAGTGGATGCCTCAAATGAGTCCCTTCATGGCTCATGTAGGCTTGATATGGCTTCATGGCTCAACCAAAATGATTTTATTCCACTTACATTCACCCAATCTTCAATTTTCCAAATTTTCAATTTTGACCCCGGGACCCTACACCCGCCTAGCCTACCCAAAACCCTTGAAATCCTCCAAAATCACCTAAATTACCAAAAATTCCTCAAAATCATTCCTAAACATTTCCCTCCACTCAAATTGATCATCCATAGCCAAATATACTCAAAATTCCAAAAATACCTCCCAATACCCTGAAATTACCCAAAATGCCCCTCTTGACCCAAAAATCCAAAAATTCAGAAAATTCCTAGAAAATTCCAAAAAATCCCAAATATTCTAAATTTCATTTTGTTCAACTACACCATGGGCCAATTTTGTCAATTTACCCCACTTTTGTCAAAACCCCCAATTTGATCCATTTTAACCCTAAATGAACCCAATGTCAAACCAAACCTACCCAATTGACCCAAATTCTGGTCCAATTCAATTCTAAACTTCAACTCAACATTCCCAATATCAATCTAGACCAAATCCAAGCCCAATTTGATTAACATTTGGATCCAATTTCACTTTTGGCCTTAAAGCCCAATTTGGACCCATGACCCAAACCTAACCCAAACTCACCCAATTCAGCTCCAATTGACCACAAATGTTTTCTAAACCTTCCTTAACATCGCTACAAACAAAACACTAACATGATTTGCCCAACATTTGTACCCAAACCCCACTTAAATTCAACCCAAAACCAAAAAGCCCAATTTTGAGCTAAACCCAAACTTAACCCAAATAAGCCCAAACCCCAAAATCAAAGCCCAAACAAAGTCAAAACCTCTTTGAAACAATCCCATAAACATTTCCCAACATTAATTTTACATCAATTTCAACCCTAGCCCAACATTGGCCCAACTTAGCCCAATTTGACCTATATTGGCCCATTCACCAAAAGAGCCCAAATTCAACCCAATTCAAACCCAAATCACTCCAAACTTGTTTCAAATTACTCATGGCACATTCCTAAACCAAACTCAACAATTATTTGGTCCAAAATTTTACAAATTTCCCATCCACCAAGTTATTTTCAAGCCTAAAGCCCACTTCCCTTAAACCTTCCTAAAAGCTCATCCAAGACAAATTCAAAAGCCCAAAGTTCATGACAAAGCCCACATGACACTTTCCCTTATCACACATTCAATTTAAAATCATTCCTAAAGTCCTAATTTATCATTAAATCATTCCAAATCAAGCCTCATAACAATTCCCATCAAAATGCCAAAATTCACAAAATCCTTTTTTCATGAAATTGACCAATTCTTTTCCCAAGCCATATGAAGCCATGAAGCCACATGTAAGCCATTGGCAAGCCATGAGAATTTCTAATTTGTCAACCCTTCTTAAATGGAAAAAGGAGGAGGTCCTTTAAGCACCTCCTAAACGTCATTAACCTTAAACATGTTTCACCTTAACGCAAATTTAATCCAAATATATTTGGATAGGGACTTCTCCATGCCAAACCAGCTGATTCCTTCGACACCTAAAGCCACCTCGGAGGGTGAACCAAGCCCAAAAGGATGGGTTGACCCATTTAGAGCCAAAATAGCCACACCCCCATGCCACTTTGATCCAACTCCTTTACACATGTCCAAACCCAATTGACTTCACCATTGCCAAGCCCTGACCTCCCTGGTCAAGATGGTGACTCATGCCTGCCGGCCAGCCGCTTGGGTCGTCGGAAAACACCATACCCGAGAGCTCACATGTGAGCCAACTTTGGAATTCCACCTTCGCCGAGCCGCCCCATGCCCAATGGCCACCATGGCTATTCTTCCCATGACCGTAGCAAGCTGATCCCAGCCCTCGCCATCCCCGCGAGGCTCTCCAAGCACCCCTATTTAAACCCGGCCCCTCACGGCCATGAAGAAGAGAGTTGCACAAACCTTGCCAAAACTCGCCAAAATTGTTCCAAACCCTTCTCCATCCTTAGAGCGATTGATCCCAGTGCCAATTTGCCCTAATCCCCACCAACGGAATCCAATTTCTCGCCCAAAATTCCACCCAAAACCATGACACTTCTCCACAGTGGATCAATCCTCAAGTTGATTGGTCCTACACCTTAACCGGACTAAGGGAAGGAGTCCACCAAAGAAAAGCCCCTCTCCAGTGCCACCCATCCGCTCCGTACTCCAAGCTTTGTGATCGAGCCGTGGTCACTTTCATAGCTAGGTAATTCATCATACCGGGAGACTTCATCCGGAGCTTGTCGGGATCCAATCGAAGGTGACACAACCCTCGGATCGAAGCCACACTTCTCCGAGCAAAGGTATGAGTTAATTCTTCATCCCGAGCTTCTGGAGATTCTCCATTTCAAATGCTTTAATTTCAATGCATGATCACCATATAGATGTGTTCGTCTCATCAAGACGAATCCATAGAGCATAAGAACACGAAAATCCATTGAGTATTGAGTGAGATATTAGGGATTTAGTGTGGACGGCTCTCAGGTGAGAACGCTTGGGGATGATGAACGGATGTCGTTCATTTAATACACGTGCGGACGGATGGCCAGGATCGCGTCGGATCAAGTGATGGAACGACACAGCGGGGCCCCGGAGCGCTTAGTTAGATGGCGGCGTCGAACCAGAACACGCCGCGTGGCCTTTCGGAGCTGCCGAGGTTGACGCGGCGCCGCGTGGATAAATAGAAAGTTAGGGTATTTTTGATTTATTTAATTCCCGTAAACTTGAAAAATCCATAACTTTATGTAGGAAAATCAGAAAATTAAAATTAAAATACCCTCTTGCTCAGTGAACAGAGGAGAATAATGTGGAAAAGAAATTATTTAAGTTCATCAAGTATTTTATTTTTAATGATTTATTTCCCTTCTGCATTGTTTTAATTCTCCATGCATATAGGAAATTCACCATGGCATGAGACCATAGGGCTTTTGAAGCCTCTGAATTTGGGAACATTCCTTGAATTTTCCAAAGTCGTAGGCCATCCCTATGAGAAGTTATTGATTTTTCAAATGCATGTTGCTGTTTTAAGTATTTTAAATCCAATAATTAGCATGTTGTGAAATAAATTCTAGGAAAATTTGGTGATGTCTCTTATGACCAGAGGACCCTAGGAAAAATAGGTTTTGGATTAATTTATTTAAAATAACCCTAATTGGCTTGAACCCCCAAAATAGCTCCTTAATTAATTAGAGTTAACCATATATCAAATTGGCTTGAAATCAATTCTCCACTGACCTTTAGGATCAGAGGAACTCACCATAAAAATTTGAAGTCAATTGGACTTGGTTAGCACTACTAAATGGGTTGATTGAGCCATTTAGCCATTTTGAACTTTAAAAATCCATAACTTTCAAAATACTTTTCAAAAATTTACCAAATTGATTTTGGAGCCTCTCTAATATCAAGGGAATTTAAGAAAATTAAAATTTCAATTTTCTAAAAAAGTTGATTTTTTGGTATTATTTTAATATTTTAATAATTAAAAAATAATAAAAATCATAAAGATAATAAAATTCACCAAAATATCACATTTTGAATTTTAATCACTTAGGAACAAATCCCATATTTTTTTTAGGTCTATTTAATGAGATATTAAATTTTAAAGCCCTAAGGTAATTTTAAAATTAAAAAATGTATTTTCTAGCATTTTCACTAAAATAATTATAATAAATCAAAGAAAAATTAGAAAATTGCAAAAATTGATTCTATGATTTCCTTGATATTTGAGAGATTTTTGAAACATATAAATTTCATTTTTCAACCTTTATTTTATTTTTAAATTAATTAATACTCCAAAATTTAAAATAATTATAATAAAAATAATATAATTCAAAAAATCACCAAAATTGGTCCAAGTGGTCCTCTGTTCATTAGGAATGTCCCATAATTTTCGTAAGGACAGAAACTTTCCCTTGGTCATGTTATTAAATTTTCCTTGGAAATTCCTATTTTCCACCAAAAATAATTACATAAATAAATTAAATACAGAAAAATCACATTTTCTCCTCTCATGTCTTCATTGACATATGAGTGAAGTCACATAAAAATTTCAAGTTCATTTAAGCTGAATTTAGTGAGTTATGAAATTATTAAGCTTGAAGGGGCAAAACGGTAATTAAAATTTTAACCCTTAATTAAAACTTTAGGTTTAATAAAATTAACATATAAAATATTTGATCTTAATCTGATTTGGATGATTGAAATTTAAATAATTAAAGGGTAGATACCTACTAAACAATTTAAAATAATTGAAATAAACCTTAATTAAATAATTGATTAAATTTGGAAGAATAATAAAATTGGAATTATTAAAATAGGGATATTATTAGGAAGAGATTTGTTCTTTAATCTAAGGATCCCTAAATTAATCATCTCAATAATATTTAATTCCTAATTAAAATGATAATTCAAATTTAAGATTTAAAATATTAAAAGATTTAATCATTAAATTAAATTAAAGTTAAATTATTAAACTCTTTTAAAATTTCAATTAAAATTAAAAATAAATTTAAATTAAAATTTAAATTAAATTAAATTAAATTAAATTAAATTAATTAAATTAAATTAAATTAAATTAAATTAAATTAAATAAATTAAATGAAATTAAATTAAATTAAATTAAATTAAATCAAATTAAATTAAATTAAATTAAACAAATTAAATCAAATTAAATTAAATTAAATTAAACAGATTAAATTAAATTGAATTAAATTAAATTAAAATTAAATTAAATTAAATAAATAAAATTAAATTAAATTATATTAAATCAAATTAAATTAAACTAAATTAAATTAAATTAAATTAAACAAATTAAATCATATTAAATTAAATTAAATTAAATAGATTAAATTAAATTGAATTGAATTAAATTAAAATTAAATTAAGTTAATTAAATAAAATTAAATTAAAAAAACATATTAAATTAAATTAAATTAAATCAAATTAAATTAAACTAAATTAAATTAAATTAAATTAAACTAAACCAAATTAAATTAAATTAAAGTTAAATTAAATTGAATTAAATAATATCACCTAAGTCATAAAGAAATTAAATATGAAGTAACTTGAACACTATTCCAAATTTAAACCCTTTAACTGAAGTTAAACGAAATCATAAACCATTTGAACACAAATTTGCCCTTGAGAGTTTTGGTTATCATAACTCCTAAACAGAACATTAAATGAAATGTTACATCACTTATCAGATATTCAAATGTCCTAGTTCACTGAGCAAGATAACAAAACTTGAATTCTCGGACGATTAGTTCATTTGTATAATTAAATTCATTCGGACTTAAAACAATTCTAAGCAATATTGAAAAGATGTTTAAGGTTCTTCTTAAGCACTTCCTCAATATGATAGGATACTTACAAGAACAATTGAACTTAATTATTCTTTGATGAAGAAAATCGTCCTCAAACCAAAACACAAGAACCTAGACGTCATAGGAAATGACTAGCTATAGGATTAGGAACTTGGTAGAAAACCATAACCCTTCCCTTAGCTTTACCTAGGAACTTGCTTAAATATTCTAATTGTGTTTTATGTGCATCTTGGGATGACGGGAAGACCCTCCAGGTACGCTTTTATTGCAATTTACCTTATTGCAAATTATTTAATCGCATCGCACTTACTTTTCTTGCATGATAAACAACTGTTGCATGAAAACCCACACCTTTAGGATAGTCCTTAAAACTGAAACCATAACTAAATTAAAAGTCATTGCAAGATAAAATTTACCGCCGCAACATTTCAAAATATAAAACAACTCAAAATTTAATCACAAACAGAACACATAACTGCAATTACAACTAAATTAAAAGGTTCTGTTGGATGATCAGGAATACCTAGGATGATGTAACCCACGTGTTGCTAACGGGATTTCCCACGGTCTAAATGAAAGTGTGGAACTCATTCAGTTGAGTTTAGCAAATTCATCTGGACTAAGTGAATCCGATAAAAATAATGATGTCGGAAGGATGGAACCGTAGGATCTTAACCGTTGTTGTTATAATCAACTTTAAGATTTGTTTTAATTAAAACATAAAAACACTTGGAAGTTAAGATTTTCTCTAAACCAAAACACTTTTCTCATCTCCTGATTTATGACTTCTATAACTAAACCTCCGCAACAACAAGGAGCTCGGAGCATGGTGGGCAAGACGGCCATCGTCATCGAGCAAAACCCGAGTCTACTTCAAGCAAAACTTTCCTAGAATTAAATAACCAATCTATAAGATTTCGAGATAGTTTGCCTAGTGCAACATAAATCCTCAACTCTTCGTTAGGCATTTGCATGATCATGTCATGTAAATTAAGCCCTAACCGGTTTTAGGACTCCGAGGTAGTCGTCCGATACGACATAAACCCTCACATCTTCGAGGCTATTTGTATGATCATGTCATACGAATATAAGTCCTAATTAATTAAAATTGGCAAGATCAAAATATTAAATAACATTAGGACTTTCCAAAATTCAAGCCAAACAATAGGATAGTCGGGAAATTACCGAAGTTCGCTTCGAATCTGTAATTTTTCCTACCTTTCTTCCTTTGAATTCCCAAAACAAAATGTTCCAAATTTGATCCATTCCCTATTGAAATTCGAAAATTCAATCCTTTGAAAACTTAAACTTTGAAATTCTTGAGAGCAGAATTACTGGTTATTATCGAGAGTTTTCTTAGGTGATTCCCGTCACATAAGATGTAATTAACTATAAGGGCTTGCCCTTATAGGAATTTTAAAGAACCCATGTAATATAAACCCCGTTTAATGCTTTCATATTAAGCGGTGGAATTTGTCGGCTTATAAAATTGGTTCGCAGCACCAAACGGATGGCACAAATCTTCTAGTTTATTTAATCGAGCCCCACCATCAAGCAGAGTGTGTTTATCCTTAGAGATAGATACACTGGCTTGTGGTGTGGTGCTTGTTTATATAAACTATTTGGGATGTGAAATCGGCTTGATTTCATATCTTAAAGTTTTCAAACTTAAAATTATTTTCAAAATCAAATACTACTTTTCAAATTATTTATTTAAATTAAATTAAAATTCGCCGACAATTTCTGTTAGGCGACCCCCTTTTCAAAATAAAACACACAAACCTAAAAATATGCCGACAGTACTTTATACTTGATTTAAATGTATCATCACCGTATGGATGTATTCTTCTAAGTTAGATGAGCGTTTTAAAAAAAACCGCACCCAATTTCGTTAAACATCGAGTGAGATATTAAGGTTTGAAAATAGACGGCCCAAATAGAGTCGGACAGGAAACTTGTCCTTGAACGCGCCGCAACAGGAACCACGCCGACCAATGGGAGCTGGACATGTGGCAGCGGGTACGACGATGACTAGGATTGAGAGGGAAATGAGATTTTTTATTTTTTTTTTACTCCAAACTTTAAAAAATCATAACTTTTCATAGAAAACTCCAAAAAATAAAATAAAAATACCCTATTGCTCGGTGAATAGAGTAAAATAATGTGGAAGTGATTTTGTGTTTATTTGAGGCATGTGTGATTTTTAATTAATTAAATGGTATTTTAAATCTTTAATTCTCTATACATTTGTACATTTCACCATGACTTTAATTTTTTACATATTGTTCTCTCATAAGGGATCTTCCTTGATTTTTCCAAAGTCAGGAGAGATCTCTATGAAGAGATCTCTCTTTTTCAAGTGTAGGACCAATTTCTTGATAATTAATCATGATAATTATCATGTTGTTCAAAAAAAATCTATAAAAATTAAGGTAGGTTTTCTTATGACTAGAAGGCCCTATGAAAATTATATCTTGATTTAACTCACTAAAAATAACCCTAATTGAATCAAACTTTTAAAATTGAACTTAAATTAATTTGAAGACACCATACATCAAAATGACATCAAATTAATTCTCCACTGTGATTTAGGATTAGGAGGACCCTACATAAAATTTTTAAAGCAATTGGAGTTGATTTAACCCACTAAATGAATTACTTAAGTAACATGACCATATTTGAAGTTAAAAAATTCATAAAACCCAAAATATAACTAAAAAAATTACCAAATTAATTTTGTGAGTTCTCTGTGATTAGAGGCATCCAGGAAAAATAAAATTGGATTTTTCATAAAATTTTCAATTTTAATTAATTTTTAAATATTTAATAATTAAATTTTATAAAAATCACAAAAAATAATTAAAAACACCAAAGTGTCAAGTTTGGTCTCCTAATCTATTGGGAACCAACAAAACATTTTTCCTAATCCTCTAAGTAATGATATTAAATTTTAAAGGCATAAGGTAATTTTTAATATTTAAAAATGGGCTTTTCAAGCATTTCACTATAATACTTCTAACAATTTAAAGAAAAATCAGAATAATACAAAGTTTGTTTCTCTAGGTTCCCTAACCTCAGAGAGATTTATGAAAAATAAAAAACCTAATTTTCATTTTCAATTTTATAATTAATTAATACTCCAAAGCTTAAAATAATTCTAATAAATAAATTAAAATTCAAAAAATCGCCAAATTGGTCCAAGTGGTCCTCCGGTCGTAGGAACTTCCCATAATATTCCTAGGGAGAGAAATTTCACCTTGATCATGTTGTTGAATTTTCATTGAAAATCCCTATTTTCCATTAAAATAATTATATAAATTAAATTAAAAAAAAGAAAAATCACATTTTCTCCTCTCATGTTTTAATTAACATATGAGTGAGGTGACATAAAAATTTCAAATTTAATTGAGTTTAATTTAGTGAATTATGAGGTGAACAAGCTTAAGAGGGCATAAGGGTAATTAAGGAACCTTAGCCTTAACTAATATTTAGGCTTAACCAAAGGGGAAGGGGAAATGTTTGATCTTAATCTTCCTCTTGGATGATTGAAACATAGGGAATTAAGGGATAGAAACCTATTAATCACCTTTAATATTAAAGAAGAAATCTAAATTAATTAAATCATAAGCTTTGGAAGTTAATTAAAGCATAAGTTGTTAAGGTTACGGAGTTTGATATAGGAAGACTCTAATTATCTAAATTGAATCCCTAATCAATAAATTGATCAAATACCATCTAAATTTTACTAATGAAACCATAAAATGATAATTAAAATTAATAATTAAAAAATAATTTTGAAATCTTATGACTAAATTAAAATAATTTAAAATATTAAAATTAATTGAAAATAATTTAAAATTAAATTAAAAAAATTTTAAAATTAAATTAAAACAAATTTAAATTATTAAGATTAATTTGAAATAATTTATAATTAAAATAAATAAGAATAAAAAAAAGAAAACTCAGAATATTAAAACAAATTTAAAACATCATGATTAAATTAAAATAGTTTAAAATATTAATATTAATCTGAAATAATATGATTAAATTAAAACAATTTAAAATATTAAAATTAATCTGAAATATTATAACTAAATTAAAATAATTTAAAACATTAAAATTAATTTAATTGAACTAAAATAATTTAAACACTTTTTTCCGATTTAAAATAATTTAAAATATTTAAAATTCAACTAAAACCTTCTAACTAAATTGAATCATTTTAAATTACTAACTCAACTTCAATTAAGAATTGTTGAGTTCTTTAATGGACTAATTTGCCCCTAAAGGCTTTCATCTTTATAACTCTTAAATGAGGTGTCAAACGAAATTTCACCTTACTCATAGGATAATCAAACATCCAATTTCACTGAGCAAAAACCAAAACTCAATTAAACCCAAGATGAACAATTCTTCCACATAATGAAATTCATTTGGACTCAAAATGATCCCGGATGGGTTGAAAAGATGTTTAGGACCTGTCCTAAGCACTTTCTCAATCCAAAGGAATATTTTAGAAGAACAATTGAACTTCATTGTTCTTAGATGCAGAAAATCATCCCCAACACACTTTAGGAATTCATTAGTGATAGGATTAGGATTTTGTAGGCAACCAGAATTTCAACCTAGCTAATATAACAATAGGATTAGGATTTGGTAGACAACCAGAACCTTCCCTTAGCTTTACTTAGGTGTTTCTTTCAAATATTTAAATGCCCTAACATGCATTTTAAGTGCAGTTTGAAATGATGGGAATACCCTTCAGGTACTCATTTAAGCTTATTGCAATTTACATTCTGCCATTTATTAAATGCTTTACTTTCCTGTAATTTATAAACCTGTGAAAATGATTGAACCCAGAATGATTAAACAAATCAAAATTTAATCACCAACCAAATAAAACTTGTAACTTCAACGAAATTAAGACGTCTCATTGGATGACTGGGAATCCCTTGGATGAGATAACCTACGTGTTGCTAACGAGATTTCCCATGGTCTAGATGAAAGCATGAAATCCATTAAGTTGGATTTAGTAAATTTATTCAGACAAAGCGAATCCGATGAAAATGGTGATACAGGAACGAGGGAACCGTGAGATCCTAACCGGTGTCACCATAATCAACTTAAACATTTGTTATAAATAAGACACTAAGTCACCTCAATTTTCAACTTTCTTTAACATGATACTTCTCTCATCCCCTCATTTATCACCACTTTAAACTGAAACTGCTACAACGAGGAGCTCGGAGCAAGCGCGTTGGACAGCACGACCATCTTCAACAGCAAAATAAATCTTCGTCACCTTAACTTTCCTTAGAAATAAACAATCAAGTGATAGGATTTCGAGGTAGTTTTCCTAGCGCAACATAAATCCTCACTTCATCCTTTAGGCATTTGCATAATCATATTATGTAATTTAAGCCCTAACCCATTTAGGACTCCGAGATTGTCGTTCGTTACGGCCTAAACCCTCATAACTTCCAGACTACTTGTATGGTTATATCATAGAAGTATAAGTCCTAATTAATTAAAATTGGCAAGATTATAACCTTTAATAATTCTCTCGAATTGAAGCCAAACCATAGGATAGTTTGGAGATCATCGAAGCTCGCTTCAAATCTATGATCCCCCTACTCCTATTCCTTTGGATTCCCAAAAGAAATTTTCCAAATTTGATCCATTCCCTTTTGAAATTCCAAAATCCTATCGTTTGAATCCTAAACTTTGAAATTCTTGAAAGCGAAACCACTGATCTTTATCAAGAGTTTTCTTAAGTGACTTCGATCATTTAGGTTGTAATTAACTATAAGGGCTTGCCTCTATAGGGAACTTTAGAACCCAAATAATATAAACCCTATCTAATCTTTTATATTAGATAGGGGAACTTGTCAGTCAACATACTAGTTTATTTAACCGAGCTCCATTAATAAGAAATGCATCTATTCCTCGGGATAGATGCATAACTTATGGTGCCGCTCCCAATTATTTAAACTACTAAAGATATGGGATCAGTTTGGTTTCGTTTTTCAAAAATCAAAGCACTACTTTCCAAATCATTTAAAACTATATATATATATATATATATATATATATATATATATATATATATACATACATATATATACACACACACACACACACACACACACACACACTTAAATTAAATCCGAATCGAAGAAATCGATCTACAACAGTCACCGTAACAGCATAGTTAGTCCCCTCGCATACAGTTGATCCATGAAAAAAAATACCTATTTTTATGCCTTCATTTTTATCAAATTTTTAAGGATATTATGCTTTAATGAAAGATATTTTGTGTTTTTTGATATATGTGAGGGAAAAATGTTTAAGAAGGAAAAAAAGAGAAAAAGGAGCAAAAAGGAGCAGAAATGGAGCCAAAATGCAAAATTGTCGAAATTATTGGTCTGGCGCCTAGGCGCCACAATCCAGCGCCTAAGAGCCAGGTCGATATAGGATCTATCAAGATTTTTGACGACTTTTGGCGAGTTATTTTGACGGTGTTAGCGGTTATTGGACCTTCTAGAAGACTAGCAGTTGTTCCTAGTTTATAGGACATGTGATACAATGTATTTGGACGCTTGGAAATGGTTTTAATCGCGAAGAGGTGCGATCTAAAGTGAAGAGGTGTGAAGAACTGACACAGAGTCCGGCGCCTAGGCCCCAGATTCCGTCGCCTAGGCACCAGATTCCGGCGCCTAGGCCCCAGATTCCGGCTCCTATGCCCCAGACACACCTTCTAGAAGATTCATTGAATGTGAACACATTTTGAAGAGTTGCCTCAAGGCAACCCTTGAAGCCTATAAATTGGAGGGTACTCCTTCAGAGAAAAATGCCCAACTTAGCCTCCAGTCCCATACATCCCTTTAGAGAGAGAAATTAGATTAATATTTTAGGGCCACTTTTATTTATTAGTAAGTTTATTTAAAGTTTGTATTGAAAGTTTAAGGAGTTGGTGCTTTTGAAGTTTATTTGCTTGGAGTCAGAAGAATTCAGAGGTTTAGTAGGAGAAACACTTAAGAGAAGTATTTGTAATTTTATTCAAAGTTTTATTATTTTGTTTTTTTGTTTAAATTCAATATGTTCTGAGTAGTTAGTTTACTTTCTCCTTTCAATTATGAAAAGATAAAAAAGATAATATAAAATTTGATGGAGAATTAAAAACTATCTAAATTTTAAAACATTGTGATGATATTAATACCAGATCTTCATTTAGTTTACAAATTGATCACTTGTACTGTTAAATTCTGTTGAAGAGTTTTGATACCTAGAAAGAGATGAATTCTCAACTAGTAGATATCACATGAATCCTTGGGTAGTCGAAGGCCTTGTGAGGGTTATTCTAGGCGAAGTGCAAATAAATAGGAAGATATTACATAATGAGCGTAGAATTAATAAATTTTTAAAGTGACAGAGAAAATTCTTGTGATTTAGTTTATGGAGAAGGAAAGGGTCACTACTAGGGCCGACCATAACCACCCTTGGACATCTAGTAGTGTGAGCCTAGATTAACCCATTCTACTAACAATACAACCGGACCTGATTTATAGGCTAGCCAATGTTCATTACACCTGGATCAAAGGGTAAAGAATATGAATGCTTCTATTTGGCACAATACCATAAATTTATATTCTCCATGAATATTATCATTATCTTAGAAAATCTTGGATTAATTGAAAGGAAAAAAGTTGTGTTCTTATTGCTATTTACATCAATCATTTCATTACTGCTTTATTATTGCATCTTTCTTTACTGCTTTATTATTGCATCTAGTAAATTAAAAATATCAAATTTATAAACTATAAAAGAAATACATGAAAATAAAAATAAAATATTTAAAATCCATAACTCACTCCTCGTGGGATCGATACTGGGATCTTTGTTTCAAAGCCCTATATTACTTGATACGATACATATACTTGCGTAGTACCCCTAGTGTGTAAAATTTTATCGATAAAAATTATAGTTGTATAAACTAGTTGCTATTTTTATCTATTACATATATTTAAAAGCATTAATTATTATATTTGTCATCAGCGGATTGCGGGACAAGTTTTTAGCGTCGTTGCCGGGGATTGAATTTTTAGTACGCATATATATAGCATCTGGGTCAAGTTTTTGGCACCGTTGCCCGGGAGGAGCGGAGTCAAATTTTTAGATTTTAAATATTTTTATTTTATTTTATTTTATTTATTTTATTGTCAAAAATATAAAATAATAATAAAGACAAACAAAAATAATAAAAAAATATATAAAATATTTTTTTTTATATAAGTAGAGATTTTATTTCTTGTTAATTTACTTTTTATGCGTAGTGCTGGATCTGAAGGATTATTACCTTTAGATTCTAAATTAGAAAGAGCTATTAAAAGAATTAAAAAAGGAAAACAAACTAAAAAAATTCAAGAGATGGCTAATTTACATAACAATTTACAAAATCCAATTGAAATTAATGAACAAAATGTTTACAAACCATTAAGGGATTATGCTAACCCTACGAGTTGATGAACTTCATAGTAGTATTCAAATACCTACTGTAGATGCTAATTCTTTTGAGCTTAAACCATCTATCATTCAAATGGTTTAAAATAATCAATTTGGAGGAACACCAAATGAGGATCCAAATTTACACATTGCTAGTTTTTTAGAACTTTGTGCTACCTTTAAATATAACAATGTTTCTGATGATGCCATTAGACTTTTGTTTAAGAGAAAAAATAAAGATGTGGTTGAACTCATTAGCAACAAGTTCTATTAAAATATGGGCTGAAATGGCACAAAAATTCCTTGCTAAATATTTTCCTCCTTCTAAAACTGCTAAATTAAGAAATGATATTACTTCATTTAGTCAATTTGATGGGGAGACAATTTACAAAACTTGGGAAAGATTTAAAGAACTATTAAGAAAATGTCCGCATTATTCTTTACCTGATTGGTTAATTATTCAAACCTTTTATAATGGTTTAATTGGATCAATAAAATCATTTATTGATGCTGCTGCTGGAGGTTCTTTAATGTCTAAATCATTTGAAGAAGCTTATACTTTAATTGAAGAAATGGCTAATAATAATTTTTAATGGCCTTCTGAAAGGATTAATCCTAAAAGAATGTCAAGTATTCAAGATAACGAAGCCTTTTCTATCTTAGCTTCACAAGTAGCTGCAATATCTAAGAAATTAGATGATTTTGTCATTAAAATATCACATAATAACTCATCTAATAATGAAGATTCTCAAATTATTGAAACTTTACAAGCTATTGCTAGTAAAAATAATCCGTATTCAAACTATTATAATCATGGATGGAAAAATCACCCTAATTTTAGCTGGAATAATCAACAACAACAATGGGGTAATAATCAATCCCATCCAACTAGAAATTGGAATAATCAAGTAAATTCAAATTATAAACCACCTGGATTTAATAATTAACAGAAAAAGTTATCAATAAAAGCATTAAATTTACAAATGAGTAATCAATTACAAAATCAAAATACTGCTATTTGTAATATTGAGAATCAAATAAGACAAATTGCTAATTTAATTAATTACAGACCTCCAGGAACACTTCCTAGTAATGTTGAAATTAATCCAAAAGAAACTGGAAAAGAACATGAACATGTTAAAGCTGTACAACTTAGAAGTTGAAAGGAATTAAAAGAAAGAATGCAAAATGAAATTAAAAAAGAGATTGAGGTTGAAGAGATTGAAAAACATAAAGAAACTCATTCTCCTAATCAAGATCAAACTAATATTTCTATTAATGTGGAAGTTGAAAAACCATCACCACCTTTTCCTCAAAGATTAAAACAGTAGAAGCTTGATCATCAATTTTCTAAGTTCTTTGAAATGTTTAAGAAACTTACTTTAAATATACCCTTTGCTGAAGTTTTGGAACAGATGCCAACTTATGCAAAATTTATGAAGGATATATTAAGTAAGAAACGAAAATTTGATGCTTTTAAAACTGTTGCATTAAGTGAAGAATGTAGTGCAATAATTCAAAAGAAATTACCTTAGAAACTTAAAGATCCTGGAAGTTTTACTATACCTTGTGCTATTGGAGAAAAATTTTATGGAAAAGTTTTGTGTGATTTAGGAGCAAGTATTAATCTCATGTCTTTTTCAATTTATCAAAGATTGGATTTAGGAGAGATTACTCCCACCACTGTAACCCTTCAGTTAGCTGATTGATCTATCACTTACCCTAAAGTAGTTATAGAGGATGTACTTGTTAAATTAGATAAATTTATCTTCCCTATGGTTTTTATTGTGCTTGATATGGAAGAAGATAAAGAAATACCAATTATTTTAGGGAGACCTTTTCTAGCAACCGGACGAGCTATGATTGATGCACAAAAAGGTAAATTAACTTTGAGAGTTAATGATCAAGAGATTAAATTCAATGTTCTTAAATCAATGAAGTACCCTGACAAAGAAAATTGTTTTCGAATGGATATTTTTGATTTTAGGATTGAAAAACACTATCGAGAAAAATGTAAAATCATTCCTGAAGTAGAAATTAAATTTTTAACTGTTGAAAAAGAAGAACTAAAATAAGAAGAATTATTTAATGAAACTTATTATATTAAAGACAACTGGGAAACTTTAGACATAACTCAAAATGATATACATTTACACTCAAATAATAAAGCCCCTGAACAGGAATTAAAAATATTAACTTCACATTTAAAGTATGCATTTCTTGGAAATTCATTAACTTTAGCTGTTATTATTTCTTCTGAGCTAAGTTTAGATCAAGAAGAAAAATTAATAGAGTGTTAAAGAATTATAAAAAAGCTTTTGGTTGGACTATTGCTGATATAAGAGGAATAAGCCCTTCCATTTGTATGCATAGAATTTTAATGGAAGAAAATTTTAAACCTACTATTGAACTGCAAAGAAGATTAAATCTTATCATGAAAGAGGTTGTTAAAAAAGAAATTTTAAAATGGTTAGATGCTGGAATTATTTATTCTATTTCGGAAAGCCAATGAGTAAGTCCTATTCATTGTGTTCCGAAGAAAGGAAGAGTAACTATCATTGTCAATGATAAAAATGAACTAATTCCTACAAGACAATTTACTAGATGGCAAATTTGCATTAATTATCGCAAGTTAAATGACGCCACTAGAAAGGATCATTTTTCTTTACATTTCTTGGATCAAATTCTTGACAAATTAGCTGGACACTCACATTTCTGTTTTCTGGATGGATATTATGGTTATCATAAATTACTTATTGCTTCTAAGGACCAAGAGAAAACAACATTTACAAGTCCTTATGGAACATTTGCCTTTAGAAGAATACCTTTTGGTTTATGTAACGCACCTGCAACTTTTCAAAGATGTATGATGTCAATATTTTGTGATTTGATTGACAAAGGAATTGAAGTATTCATGGACGATTTTTCAATTTTTGGAACTTCTTTTGAGTCTTGTTTGAAAAATATTTCCAAAGTTCTGAAAAGATGTGAAGAAACAAATTTAGTTCTTAGCTGGGAAAAATGTTAATTTATGGTCACAGAAGGCATTGTACTTGGTCACAAAGTGTCACAAAAAGGGATGGAAGTTAATCAAGCAAAAGTAAAAATTTTTGCTGAACTGCAACCCCCTACTATCATGTATCGATGTGAGAAGTTTTCTAGGTCATGTCGGATTTTATAGAAGATATATAAAGGATTTTTCTAAAATTGCTAAACCTCTTTGTCATTTATTGGAAAAAGAAGCTAAATTTGAATTTAATGAAGAATGTGTTAATGCTTTCAATATTTTAAAAGACAAATTAATAACTGCATCTATAATTATTGCACCTAATTAGAATAAACCTTTTGAATTAATGTGCGATGCAAGTGATTTTGCAATTGGAGCTGTATTGGGACAAAAATATGAGAAAACTTTCAAAGTTATATATTATCCTAGTAAAACTCTTACTCAAACTCAAAGAAATTACACTACTACTGAGAAAGAGCTTTTAGCTATAGTATATGCCTTTGATAAATTTAGACCTTATCTTCTTGGTACCAAATGCATAGTTCATACTGATCATTCCGCTATTAAATATTTAATGACAAAAAAAGATGCTAAACCTAGACTGATAAGATGGGTTTTACTTCTACAAGAATTTGATTTTCAAATACTGGATAGAAAAGGAACGGATAACCAAGTCGCTGATGATTTATCTAGAATTAAGAATGATGTTATTACTGAAGAAAATATAAATGAGAAATTTCCTGATGAACATTTGTATGTTATTCAAGAATACCAAACACCTTGGTATGCAGATATAGTTAACTATTTAGTTAGCAATATTTTACCATATGTATTAGATAACAAATTTATTAAGAAATTTAAAAATGATGCTAAATCTTATATTTGGGAAGATCCTCATTTATTTAAATTAGGAAGAGATTCTATAATTCGTAGATGCGTACCTTATGAAGAAACTTATGCTATTATTCAAAAATGTCATGATTCCGAATTTGGTGGACACTTTGGAGTAGATAAAACGACATTTAAAATTTTAAATTCAAGATTTTATTGGCCTACCTTATTTAAAGATGTGAGACATTTTGTGAAAACATGTGATCGATGTCAAAGGATGGGAAATATATCCAAGAAAGATGAAATGCCTTTAAACTATATATTGGAAGTTGAAATTTTTGATATATGGGGTTTAGACTTTATGAGACCATTTGTACCATCATCTAGAAAGATTTATATTTTATTAGCAGTTGATTTCGTTTCAAAATTGATTGAAGTTGTAGCTTTACATAGCTGTGATTCCAAAAGTGTTTCAAAATTTTTAAAGAAGATGATTTTTTCAAGATTTGGAATGCCTAAGATAATTAGCACATATGGTGGAAGTCATTTTAGAAATATAAGAATTCAATCATTATAGGAAAAATTTGGAATTAAACATAGAATTGCAACTGCATATCACCCACAAACAAGTGGAATGGCTGAAGTATCAAATAGAGAAATTAAAAAAGTTTTAGAGAAGACTGGTAATCCTAAAAAACTCAATGGGTTGATAGACTTGATTCTGCATTATGGGCTTATAGAACATGTTATAAAACACCAATCGGAATGTCACCTTACCAGTTAGTTTATGGTAAACATTGTCTCTTATCTGTTGAACTTGAACATAAAGCTTATTGGGCGCTAAAGGATTTTAATTTTGATTTGAATATTGCAGGAGAAAAACAATTATTGCAATTAAATGAGATGGATGAAATAAGAAATGAATCATATGAAAATGCAAGGATTTATAAAGAGAAAATGAAAATATTACATGATAAAAAGATTTCAGGATAAATATTTGAGCCTGGACAAGAAGTATTATTATTTAATACTCGTTTAAGTTTTTTTCTTGGAAAATTAAGATCAAAATGGATAGGACCATATATCATTGAAAAAGTATACCATTATGGAGCTGTGGGTGTTAAAGATTCCAAAACAGGAAAAATTTTTAAAGTTAATGGATTAAGACTGAAGCCTTATTTGGGAGATATTAAAAAGATTTATAAAGAGGCTTATGAGTTGAGTCTACCTGATTAAAAGACTTAATTAGGTCGGGTTGATAACCTTAAACCAAGCACTTTGTGGGAGGCAACCCATAGTTATTTGTTGCTTAGTGTATTTTTTTTATATTTTTAATGAAAGGTTATGCCTCGATCTTGTTTAATTTTACATTATTTTAGAAAATTTGAATGCTAACAAGTCTTTATTGACTGAAGTTGAAAATTATCTCGAATTATATAAAGCTTAGACATTGGATCACTCTATTTCATATATGAGTAAAAAGGAGATCAAGTTAACCTTCATTAGGATTTCTTATAATTTGTGTTACTGAGTCTATATTGATCTTACAATTCTAAACTACCTATTTTGGAGAACGAAATTTTGAAATTTGACGTTAGGCGAAAAAAAGTCGAACATGGTTCCGGCGCCAAGGCTCCAGATTTGGCGCCTAAGCGCCAGAGTAAAACTATGTGTCGATGGGTCCGGCGCCTAAGCGCCACAGTTACTCCATCGTGTCAAAACCGAAAATTTTCAGTTTTTCACATGATTTTCTCTTATAAATGACCCTATCTTCCTCCCCAAATCTTATGGAATTATTATTTCGACCCATATACTCCATTCTTGAGAAATTAGAGAGGATTTTATAAGAAATGGAGAGGAGAAATCTTGGAGAAGAGGCTAGAGACAAAGTTTCAAAGGATCCTCAACCCTACTTCAATGGTTTCATCGCTGTAAGTTTGGAAAAAAATTTTAGTCGTCTGGATAAGTTTGAAGCAGAGTTTAAAAGCATTGGAGATCGCCTCCATGAGATGTATCATCAAATTGAACATCTGGAATGGCAGGCGAAACTTCAATTTGATCATCTAGCGGCTTATCAAGATGCTCAAGTGGAAATGTATGCGAAAAACAATTGGATCAACGAGAAAACTACTAGGGATTTTTCGAGAGCGTTAGTATTCTTCCCCAGTAGGCCAATCAATCTTCATTATGAAGATAATGGGAATTAGATAGAGATGCGGTGAGGTTGTGATTTATCTTGTGTGTCGTTGTATATATTTAGTGAATCGATTATGTTTGTTTGTGTGTTTTCTTTCATGTTCAATGTGTGTTGTATTTGTTTTCAAATTTTTGTGGTTTGATTGTTGTTAGAACTTGAATCATGTTATGATACTTATCTGAATTGTATTGAGCCCGAAATTAAAAATCATGAATGGAATTAGAAGAGTTTGATTTAAACTTTTGTTTAATTGGTGGATTTAATGTTTAATTTTTAAAATTTTTTGGAAAATATTTTGGAAGATGGAAACTGAAGCAACACTCTTATGTGAGTGATTAGAAGTTTAATTTTTGAATTTTGCTGGAAAATAAAATTTTTAAGAGATTTTTTTGGAAAGGAGAGTTTGGCGCCTAGGCGCCAGAATTCAGCGCCTAGGCTCCGGTTCGACCTGCTTACCCGAAAAATACCATTTAAACCCCCATTATCCATTTTTGACGCTTAAGCTTCATCTTCTTCATCTTTTTCACGAAAACCCACCTCCTAAATCCATTTTGAGGTCAAAATATCAAGATTTTGAGCCCGAAATCACTTGATTTCTTCATCTCAAGGTCAGATCTACACTCTAATCCATTTATTTTTTATTTTCACCATAGTTTCTCCTATTTTTGACTAAAAACCGAAATTTTGAGAAAAATTTTGATTTTTAGTGTTTCTTCATGAATTTATAAACTCATTTTAAGTTTCTTAAGCTTAAAAAGAGCTTAAATCTTTAATTCTTTAATTTATTTATGTTTTGTTTCACGTTTAGATGGCACCGAAATCTAAACGAGGAAAGGCACGAGAAAATTTTGACAGTAGCAAGTTCACAACTGCGGCAGCGCATTTTCGATATCACGAATTTGCGACTTACAGGTAATTTATCTCAGAGCGAAGCTTTTACAATCCCGGTGAAATGATCGAGAACACGATCGTTTCGCTCAACTGGCAACTATTCTGTTATTTCACCGCTGTTGCTGTTATTCCAGTCGTGCGCGAATTTTATGCTAACTTTTTGGATGCGGAGGACTACGAAGTCTTCGTCAGAGGTATTGAAGTAGGGTTTACTCCAGAAAGGATCAATGTTTTTTATGGACTGCCACCTACCATTGAGTGCCACTATTCTGGATTATCTCCATCTGAGGGAGATCTTGAGATGATTATTGCTTATTTGACTGACGACACTGGAGCTTGGAAGATTTGGAACAATAAACGGGTAAATTTTAAATCTTCTAAGTTAAATGGCATTTCAAAGGCATGGCATTACTTTATTTCTGCAAGACTTATACCTTCCAACCACCTAAGCGGAGTGACTAGAGATCGAGCTATCTTAAATTACTGCATTCAGGAGAGGAAGCCGATAGATGTCGGCAATATTATTTATGATTCTGTGGAGTCTACTGTTGATCCAGTACTTCTGTAGGACTAGGGTTCCCATCTCTGATTTATTCTTTATGTGTAAACAATGGAGTCACTGCTGATATTTCTGAGGAGAAGCTGAAGTATACCAAACCAATTGGGCTGGAGAGTGTTAGTATCTATGATCATCTTCGTGGAAAGAGATCTACAGCCCCTTCTACTTCTGCACCTACTCCAGGTAGAGCTTCCACTTTCAGACCTTCTACTTCTACTGCTGAGCCACCGTCTAGTTTTTGGGAATCGATGCATGATCAATTTCTGGAGCAGCAGAATGAGTTATTTCTAACTCACTGCAGAGTTGATGCTATGGATCAGAAGATTAATCACCTATCTGATTACACCCAGAGGAAGAGTGAATTTGATGCTGAGTATTCAGAGTCTTTTGTCAGATTCTTGAAGGGTGAGCATGATATTTAGTTTCCCACCTGTCCTAGATTTTCACCATATGTTGATCCTAAGGATGTGGAGTTTTCTTTTCGTGATGACGATGACGAGGCTACAAACAGTGATTAGTAGCCTGATTTACCTCTGAGTTGTGCTGAGTCTGTTGTTAGTTTAGTTTTTGTTTGTTAGTACTGATTGTTGTTTGCTATTTACTAGTTGAGATTTGTTTATGAGACTTTGTATGAATTATTTGATGTTGAGACTATTTTAGATATTTGCTTGCAGACTGAAATTTGAATGAATTTGTGTTTGTTTTTTGTTTCAGCCTACTGTTTAGTAGTTTAGAATAGTTAGTAATGTTTTTTTTATTTCTGTTAGTAATATAGTTATTTAATTCAATTACTGCTATATAAAATTTTTGAGCCTGCTTACTTTTACATGCTCCATTATTTCTGTAATATTCATAAAAAGCATGTGTAAAAGTTAATTATATTTCTTTCTAGAATTTTTTTTACATGCTTATAAAATTCCTTTTTAAATTATACTTTTCTTTCTCTCATACCTTATTATTTTCATAATATACCAAAACTTAAGTTTGGGGGAAGGGAAAATACATGCAAATTTAAATTTTATTTGTCCTTAATAAACTAATATTTTCTAAAAAAATATATCTTAACATAACATAAGGAATGAAGAATCTATTTAAGATCACTTAAATTTTTGAAATTATAAATAATTTAGTGGACTTAACCAAACTTTTAATAACTTTGATTGATTTTAAGAATAGAATTATTTAAATTAAAGAAGAATAAGATTAAGAAATTTTTCTATTCATAACAGAAATAATTGAATTTTAGAAGTATAAAGAAATAAAAAATTATAACTTGAAAAAAAAATGATTAAAAATCTTTTTGAAATTCTTTTCATGTTATAATAACTAAGTGAAATGTAAATGTTTGAAATTATAAGTTAAGGATAGTGAAGTTCAAAATCATTAACATGCTATCCAGATACAGTAATCCTCACTGTGAAAAAAAAAAAGAGCAAAAGAGGAGAAGCTTGAGGATATGCCTAATCAAAAATTGGCTTCACTTGAATTATCTTATAAGTAGAAAACTAGTTACATACTTTTCCTTAATTGTCATGCATGAATCTTTATTTAAAGAAAGACTTTTCATGAAAATCTTTTTCTTGTAAATAATCTATGTGATCTTAATATAATAAACTTCTATTATTTTCGAAATGAATGAAAATTTTTTGAAGTCTTATGATTTGGTAGTTGAATATTCTTCAAATTCTTAAAATTAAACTTAGTGAAATTTGGTTAATGATTTACTAAAGCTTTTGTAAGATCAAAAATTACAAGGATTCATAAATATTTATCTTTCATTCCAAATGTTATACAGTTTATATAGTAAAAAGGGTTACTTGAGGACAAGTAAAATTTAAGTTCGGGGGATTTTTATGCCTTGATTTTTATCAAATTTTTAAGGATATTATGCTTTAATGAAAGGTATTTTTGTGTTTTTGGATATAGGTGATGGAAAAATGTTCAAGAAGGAAAAAAGTGAAAAAGGAGCAAAAAGGAGCAAAAAGGAGCAAAAAGGAGCAAAAATGGAGCCAAAATGCAAAATTGACAAAATTATTGGTTTGGTGCCTAGGGGCTAGATTTTTACGCCTAAGAGCCAGGTCGATACGGGATCTGTCATGATTTTTGACGACTTTTGGACGGTTATTTTGATGGTGTTAGCGGTTATTGGACCTTCTAGAAGACTGACAGCTGTTCCTGGTTTATAGGACATGTGATACAATGTATTTGGATGCTTGGAAACTGTTTTAATCGCGAAGAGGTGTGATCCAAAGTGAAGAGGTGCGAAGAACTGTACGCAGAGTCTGACGCTTAGGCGCCAGACACACCTTCTAGAAGATTCATTGAATGTGGACACATTTTGAAGAGGTGCCTCAAGGCAACCCTTGAAGCCTATAAATATGAGGGTACTCCTTCAGAGAAAAATGCCCAACTTAGCCCCAAGTCCCATACATCCCTTTAGAGAGAGAAATTAGATAAATATTTTAGGGTCACTTTTATTAATTAGTAAGTTTATTTAGAGTTTCTATTGAGAGTTTAAAGAGTTGGTGCTTTTGGAGTTTATTTGCTTGGAGTCAGAAGAATTCAGAGGTTCAGTAGGAGAAACACTTGAGATAAGTATTTGTAATTTTTTGCAAAGTTTTATTATTATGTTTTGTTGTTTAAATTCAATGTGTTCTGAGTAGTTAGTTTACTTTCTCCTTTTAATTATGAAAAGAAAAATAAGATAATATAAAATTCGATGAAGAATTAAAAACTATTTAAATTTTAAAACATTGTGATGATATTATTACTGGATCTTCATTTAGTTTACAAATTGATCACTTGTACTGTTAAAATCTGTTGAAGAGTTTTGATACCTAGAAAGGAATGAATTCTTAACTAGAGATATCACATGAATCCTTGGGTAGTCGAAGGCCTTGTGCGGGTTATTCAAGGTGAAGTGAAAATAAATAGGAAGATATTACATAATGGGGGTAGAATTACTAAGTTTTTAGAGTGACAGACTAAATTTTTGTGATTTTGTTTATAGAGAAGGAAAGGGTCACTAGTAGGGCCAACCATAGCCACCCTTGGACTTCTAGTAGTGTGAGCCTAGATGAACCCATTCTACTAACAATACAACTAGACCTGATCTATAGGCTAGCCAATGTTCATTACACCTGGATCAAAGGGTAAAGAGTATGAATGCTTCTATTTGGCACAATATCATAAATTTATATTTTCCAAGAATATTATCATTATCTTAGAAAATCTTTGATTAATTGAAAGGAAGAAAGTTGTGTTCTTATTGCTATTTACATCAATCATTTCATTACTGCTTTATTATTGCATCTTTCTTTACTGCTTTATTATTGCATCTAGTAAATTAAAAATATCAAATTTATAAACTATAAAAGAAATTCATAAAAATAAAATTAAAATATTTAAAATCCATAACTCACTCCTCGTGGGATCGATACTGGGATCTTTGTTTCAAAGCCCTATATTACTTGATACGATACGTATAGTTGCGTAGTACCCCTAGTGTGTAAAATTTTATCGATAAAAATTATAGTTGTATACATTAGTTGCTATTATTATCTATTACATATATTTCAAAGCATTAATTATTATATTTGTCATAAGTGGATTGCAGGTCAAGTTTTTGGCGCCGTTGCCGGGGATTGAATTTTTAGTACTCATATATATAGCATCTGGGTCAATAGTCAGTATCAGTAATATGGTCACCCACAACAAAATAGTCAGGCTAATAAGCAGCCTTTCCTGCAAAGACCGTATAGGACATATGAGATATAGGGTCCAACCATATCAGAACGGTTACGCAGGAACTACTCCTTTAAATACGACGTTGCAGCAAAGATGATCAAAAACATGATGAAAAAGCCCGTGTTCAGATTACTCAAGGTGAATAAGCCGCAAGAGATGAACAAGAAGGATCAACCTAACTTTTATCCCTAGCACAGGTTGCTCAGACACACAGTAGAAGGATGCTTCAGTTTTAATGATTAGCTCGAGAGGAATTACACGGAAGGGAATATAACAATACTGACAGAATATTTGAAAGAATCTGAAAGAGGTTCTATAAATTTGATTTTAGCTTAGCCGATCTCTCTGATTGATCCATATGCCAGCAAGGTGTATGGAGTATGATTTGGAACGAGCTCAAAGAGTTTTGGATCAGATCCAGTCACTTGAAGGAAAGCTGTTGCCCAGAATCTACCACTAGCTCAGTCTAGGATGAAGACTTCACCAAGGAGACTGCCGCAGTCGAAAAGGAGGAAGAAGGAGATCGCAAGTGAAATTAAGGACGATAGTGTGATGGCTAGGATAGGGGCTCCCCAATTAGAATGGTTGTTTCAAATTCGGGGGTGAAACCCATCAAACCTTTAACTTTGTAAGATTATCATTATGCCCATCTAGGGTTTCATAAAGATAATAGAAATTATTTTGGCTACATTCTTATTGTCTCTAGTGATGACATAACAAATTACAACCTATCTAACCTTGGTTTCGATTTCAAAGATGATCCTCAAATCATATTACTTCCAGAAAAGAATGTTGACAAAAACAAAGAAGATATCGACAACACCAGTTACGATAGCACCAGAAGTGAGGAACCAGTCTTTGAGTGCAAAGGAACTCCACTTGCCATTAACTTAGACTTTTCAGATACATAAATAGTACCAGAAGAGCCAGCTACAGTGATAGGAGAACCTCTAGCTCAAGAGGAGGAAGAAATAACATGAGTACATTTAAGAAGTGACAATATACTATCACTAAGGACAACTTCAGTGGATAAAGGAAAACAGATAATCATTCAAGAAGATGTGCCTCCAGCAGTAGAAGAAGTACAAATTGGAAATGACATGGAAAGTCCAAACAAAGTGGACTACAATGTACTAGCTCATCCCAGGAACTTGCTAGCCAAACCCAGCATTTACGATGGTCTGATCCTGTCAAAGGAGATGAGAGAAAATATGATCAAGGCTCTACTTGATCCAGACATTTGCTTAGCACAGTTGGCTAGTACATCCTCGGATGGAGTTCGTACTTTGAAGGAACAGGCTGCCTTAACCTTTACCAATGAAGATTTGTTACTCGGTACACCCAATCATAACCGTTCGCTCTACATTTTATCATCACCGGCAGGTTTGTGCTTTCCAGAGTGTTGGTAGATCCCTGAGTGTCACTTAACATAATGAGTCTGCGGACGTTAGCTTACCTGGACATCAACGTACGAGAGCTCATTACGGATAAGATGATGCTAAGAGAATTTAACCAGAAAGGAGAAAGAGCCCTCGAATCTATAAAACTGTAAATGAAAGTTGGAGATCTAGTAACAACTGTGAAATTCCATGTCATCGACACATATACTTTGTTCAACACCCTGCTTGGTTGACCATGGCTTCATGAGTACAATATAGTCCAGTCGTCACTACACAAATGCATCAAATACTACGAAGATGGACAAGTGGATTGCATTAAGGGAGACTTACAACCGTTCGCAATACATGAAGTAGGCATCCACGAAGACGCCTACTACGCTCCCCCGAAGAAAATTTTATTTCAAAGAGAAAGTGTGCCAAATGAGAGTGAAGATTCAGAAACTTCACGAGAATGGGACCATTCAGCTCTGCCTCAACGATCTCTAACCACTCCTTCGCAACAAGTTGGTTGAGGTTCTTTTAGCACACGGATCCGAGGTTGAGGCCGGGGATGCGGGCGAGGGAGAACTCACCAAATTGTTGAACGGGCGAAGCTAACAGTTAGCATTGACGTAGAAGGAAGCTTCAAGGAAGATAAATCTGATAAAGAAACAATCATAATAATTCAGATGAACCATCAGTTCGAGATCTCTTTGGATGAAACAAAAAGGATGAATACAAATCAATTTATGATCGAATTTTCCATTATGTTCAAGCCATAACCCTAACTCCAATCCATCCCCAAAAGATCGAGAATATGGAAGTCAAGGAAGTTCATAATGGTGGTGTTAAACAGATCAAGATTTATTAAGCTTCTCCTTCTACTTCTGAACCTTATGTAATTCTCAAACAAAATGATTCTAATGAATTAATGGAATTACTTTTTTGTTACTTTTTTCCATGTGTAAAAAAAATAATTCAAAAAGGATATGTGTGAAAGCAAATGCCAGAAGATATACTACTATCATTTGAAAAATTATGGAATACAAAGGGAAAGGAAGTCAATTCAAAAGAAGGTCTTGGGTTTGGTACGATTGGACCAGTCAATGACTCGGGATTTTGTATGGTTGTTACTAGTCAGTAAGAAGAAGTTTGCCTTGACATTCAAGATGAGTTTGAAGATTAACCGATAGAGGATGCTCCGCCATAATTTGAAGAGAAGATCAATCAACAGTGGATGAATTAAAGGAAATTAACCTCGGGACTGAGGAAAAACCCCGACCAACTTTTATAAGTTCGTTACTCAGTGAAGAAGAGTTTGCGAATTTAATCAAGTTATTATCAAAAATCAAAAATAGTTTCGCTTGGAGTTACGACGAAATGTTCACTGACTCGGAGTGGATCAAAGTACAATGTCAGTAAAGCAAGCTCCTATAAGAATGAGCCTCGAAATAAAGCAGCAAGTCAGAGCTGAGATAAAGAAATTAATAGAAGCTAACTTTGTCTGAGAAGAATAGTATCCGATGTGGTTAGCTAACGCTGTGCTAGTGAAGATAAAAAATGGACAAATTCGAGTGTGTGTCGACTTTAGAGATTTAAACAAGGCATGTCCAAAGGATGAATTCTCATTGCCAATACCAGACTTAATGGTGGACATTGCGTCATCACATGAAATTTTCTCTTTCATGGATTTATCTTCAGGTTACAACCAGATCAATATGGCTCAAGAAGACGCAAGGCTTACAACATTCAAAACTCCGATCGGGATTTACTGCTAAACTGTGATGCCGTTTGGTTTGAAGAACGCTGGAGCTACTTACCAAAGAGCAATGACCAAGTTCGTCGACGACCTCATTCACAACTAAGTGGAATGCTACATGGAGGAATCGGACATCAAGAGCAAAGTGAAAAATGACCACTTATATGATTTGAGGATCGTATTTGAACGATTACGACAATGCAATCTCAAGATGAATCCCTTATAGTGCGCCTTCGGCGTTACCTCCAGGAAACTTATAGGATTCATTGTCCATCATTGGGGAATCAAAATTGACCCAGATAAGATTAAAGCTATCTTAGAAATGCCTCCTCCTAAAGCCTTGAAACAATTACGTTCTTTTTGACGTAAACTGGTGTACCTAATATGCTTTATATCTAATATGTCAGGAAGGTGTCTACCCTTTTCAAACTTACTTTGAAAGGATGCCAAATTTATTTGTGGAGAGCCGTGCTAACTGGCTTTCCAAGATATTAAATGATATTTAACGATACCTCCAGTTTTATCAACCCTTATCCCGGGTAGACCATTGATACTTTATACTGCGACCTTAGATGAGTCCCTTGGAGCCTTACTTGCCCAAGTCAATGATGAGGATAAAGAAATTGCACTCTACTACTTGAGTCAACGTCTAATACCCGTGGAGGTAAAGAGTCCTCCTATTGAGAAATATTGTCTAGTATTGGTTTTTGCTGCTCAAAAGCTTAGGCATTACATGTTGTCTCATAAGGTAAACCTGATTTCGAAAGTTAATCCATTGCACTATTTAATAACTCGACCATCACATTTTGGTCGTTTAGCCAGGTGGTTGATGATTTTATTGCAATTCGACATAACTTTTGTGCCTCTTCGCGCTATCAAATGAAAGATTCTTATTGATTTACTCAAAGCACATCCACTGTCAGCTGTGTCCCAGCTCAACGATGAAATATCAGACGAACAGACACTACAAAGGGAACAACCCAGTGCCAAGTGTTGGGAGATGTACTTTGATGAAGCGTCATCAGTCAGGAGAGATAATGGGCAGCAGGTGGTGATACCTGGCAAGGTAAGACTTGGTCTGATTTTGGTGACACCAGATTAGGCCATGCTAAGGTTATCCTACCACTTGACAGTTACGTGTACCAATAACGAAGCAGAATATGAAGCACGAATAACTTGCTTAGAATTAGCAATATTAATGGAAATTACAGACATTTCCATTTCTGGTGACTCACAACTCATCATACAGTAAGTGGCAGGACAATATAAGATTTTGAAGCCGAGATTGGAAGAATACCACCTATACACGATGAAATTTTTGGAGCAGATTCCAAGTGCAATGTTCTATAAGATTCCTCGAGCAAACAATGTCCATGCAGACACTTCAGCTAAATTTACTAAAGAATTGGCTTGTCCACCTGAAGATTTTATAAATATTACAGTGCAAGGACGTCAACTTTTGTCGCAGATCGACCTCGATAGCTTGCAGAAGCTTCGAAAAGAAGAGATAACAGCTACTGTGGCAGATGACATAGAAGAATGGCATCAGCTATTAATAGAATATTTGCAAACAGAAAGACTATGAGAAGAAAAGTTGGTAGAGCATCAAATTTAGAAGTGTGTTTTGTCGTATACCTTAATCGATAATGCTCTGTACAGAAGATCCTTCTATCAGAAGTGGCTAAGATGTCTGAGCAGGGCAGAAGTGCAAAAAATCATCGAAGAAGTACATGTCGGATTGTGTGGAGCTCACCAGTTAGGGCTGTAGATGAAAGTGAAAATCAAAAGATTCAGATACTACTGGCCAGCAATGATAGATTTTATGAATACAGCTAAGAAATGTCATCAATGCCAGTTGCATGGGGTGGTCTTGCACCAACCTCCAAATTTTCTACACCCCATGGTGCGACTTTTCTATTTTGCCAAAATTAATGAACTCAGATTTATATATATATTGATTTAATTTTCTATTGAGTCACACAATTAAATGCAAGTATACGTATTGCTCATGTAATACAGGGCTCTAGTGGAGTCCTGAATATCAATCCCACAAGGAGGCAATTAATTTTATGGTGTAGCACAGAAACCACTTCTCGAATCACAGCACAATTGCAAGTAATTAAAATTCTTAAAATAAAGACAAATAATTGTAGTCGCTAATTCTACCAAAGTATGTTCTAATCTTCTAGCAAGTTAAACTAACACAAGATTAAATTTATAACAAAGTTCAATTATAAGAAAGAATCTTCCACCTATCCAATTATAATATGATGATTTTTGTGACACAGATCAGTGATGCAAATGTATTATGTCAAATAGGAGCAGTCCTTAGGTTGGGAGGATACTGGCCCTCACGCTTGAGCCCCCACTTCCCTTCCCCTGAAGACTAACTCTCGCTTTAGTTTCCAAACCCTAGGACCAAATTGTAGATTTTAGCCTGTCATTCTGAAATCTCCAACTCTACGCCCATCAAAGTATATTTCCCTATTTATTTACACTCAAGTCCATGAACTAAGTCACTCATTCAAGGACATTGAATGTGGCATTCACTTTTTTTATGGAACTCGTAATCCTTTCGGATCATATGTGCACCAACAAGTTTTAACAATTTAATTGGCCAGATCAAAAAGTAAATGAAGTACGAAGTGAAAAGGTTATCACAAATTCTCCTATTATATCAGCACATCATTTCCATATCACAACATCAACACATCACATGAAAAAAGGAAGAAAAATAAATCTACTCAAGACTCATGAGGAAAGTATGACAAAACATGGATTATATATATAAAAGCTACGTCATACAAACAGAGTAAAGAAAAGACAACTTATCTCAAACTCTTCCCAAGAGAATCTCAAGGAATTCCTTCGACTTTTCTTCTTTCTTCAAATTAACTCACAATTCTCTCTTTAGATAAGTCAGGAAGAAAAAATCTCTCACTTTCCTTTCCTCCTACACTCCTGAGAAGAGAACACAAAAATACTAGATTTCCTAAACAAAATGAAAAGACACATTCACTCTTCACTCACACAGTCTAAACTCTCTCCCCCTCTCAAAATTTGGCTCTAAAGTAGTTTAAATCTGGCCATCACTGATTTTCCAAGAGTTTCTTCAAGCCTCCCTCAAAAATTCGGCCAAATACATTGAATCTAGTTTGAATTCGGGATAGGGCGCGGTCCGGTGGAGGATAGGGTGCCGTCCGGTGCTATTTTCCACCTTTTGGGTCCAAAGTCTCTTTAAATTGTCGCGGTCCGATGCTGGTAACAGTGCCGTTCAGCCCTAGTTCAATAAAATGTACTTTTTCCCTTTTTTGCTCCAAATTTGCTCCTTTTCGCTTCCTTTTGCTCCATAAGGCTAAAATCATTGTACCTGTATGAAATCATGAAAAATACCTTTCTTTAAGGTGCAATATCATTAAAAACATCTATGAAATGAACATTAAAAAGCCATGAAATTTTTCAGTGGATCAAGATCCCCTAAACTTAACTATTACTTGCCCTCCAGTAATTTTAGTTAATACATAAAGTAATGATCCACTGCAATGATCTTTTTTTCTAGAATACCATAATTTTAACTTAGATAAGTGCAATAGTAAAATTTTCAGAAAAATCTTTGACTAATTCAAGTAAATTCTGCAGGTGTAAGACTATCTAGTAATTAAGTCTAAGAGTTCTAGCCTTCTAATCATTTCAAAAATGACTGTAGATTATCCTATTAAGGCACTTAAAAGTATTACATGAAAAGATGTTTATGAGAACACTAGTAGTAAAGATGCTAAACCATACATATAAGTTTAGGAAAGTAATTAAGTTCTTCCCTTTAGGTAGGTCCAAGTGAAGCAAATTTTTTATTAGGCATCTCCTCACTTTTATTTCTTTTCTTTTTTTTTCTTTCTTTCTTTCTTTCTTTTTCTTTTTCTTTTGTTTTTTTTTTCAAGTGAGGATTACTGTATCTGGATAGCCTTTAATAATTTTGAAATTCACCATTCTCACCCTAAATTTGAAACTTGCCACAATTCTTTACCTTATAGGCATTTCTTTAGCTTATTATTGATTCATCATAGAGTCTCAATTCTTTCCTTTCACATAATGTTTTAGGATTCTTAATACTCCAAACATACAGTTTTTTTACTTTGAATAGTTGACTATAGTCTTATTCTCTTATACGAAATATCTTAGCCTACAATATGACTTTTCATTACCAAATACTTTCTTTCAATTTCACAAAAATACTTAAATAAAATAAAATACAGTAATCTGAAATTGAGTTCTATCGCAGGAAATCATGTCAATAATTTTGAAAATACTTTTAAATTAGATCATTTAATAGTTAATTCTTTCCCTCCCTAAACTTAATTTTTTGAATATCAATATAATTAACATGGGAAGAAAGAAAAAATATAAACATATATCACTCATACGTCTATATGTTGGGCTTTTCATACCTTTGTGTTTAGACAGGTTGTTCTTCATAAATTAGAACAGTGAGCCTGAAATAATTAAGAACACTTCTATACACAAATATTTTTTAGAAATTTTCAAGAGAAAAAATTTAAAATCATAAAACATCAACTATGCATACAACATTAACATCCAACTATTACTATTACAGATTAAATTAACAGACTAATCCACATGCAAACTCTACTATCACATCACATACATCACAATTTAACATAAAGTTTGCTACAAACACAACCAAATACAAATTACATCACAGATACAAATCAGAGAGAGTCTCAGGTACATCACAAATACAAAATACAATGAAAAATAAAAACACATAAGCTACCAATCATCATCCGGTTCATCATGCTGGTATGGAGTATACTTAGGGTAAGTAGGAAATATGACACTAGTGTCTCCCCTGAAAAATCTCATTTCTGCGTCATGATACGCTCATATTCTCTCCACCGCACTTGATAATCATCATTTATCTTATTCCTTGTTTCTAGTCCTTCTACTTTGTTGTTCAACCTTTCTAACTGATCCATAACATCATGCAGCGTAGGTTCCTTATATGTAGACGGTCTCTCATAACTAGAAGAAGGTTCATCAGCTTTCTTACTCCACTTCCATCCTACTTGGGTTTCATAGGTTTTCAGATTAGTTTACTAATGGGCTTTAGAGGATGGACTACCTCATCATTATCTTCAATTGCTAAACCAGACTGAATACACAAGGCATGAGTCAGGCTGGGGTGTCCTAGTTCACCTGTAGTCTCTCCTTTTGAACTTGTCAAAATACTCCTATAAATAATAGCACCAATATTGATATTCTTCATGTTCTGAATACACAAATTCAAAACATCTCTGTCTACAGTTACTTCGCTGTGATGGCTGGTAGGCAGAAGTCTTGCAGAAATGAAATAATGCCAGGCTTTTGATACAGGATTCAAAGTAGAAAAAGGGAAATTAACTTTTTGTTTCTGTTTAATCTTCCATTCCCCTTTTCCATCAGTCAAATAGTTCATGATCATATCCAATGCTTTATTAGCAACAAGAAAATTTTTGTATTCACATAAGAAAGGTTCTCTCAACTGATAAAATGCATTGATGAGGGCCGGGGTAAATTCAAACATTTGACCTCTAACAAAGATATATTCTCTATCATAACAATACAAATTTATATAAAACTCTCTCACAATCCCCAACATTGCTTCAGCAGTAAAATAACAGAAAATTTCCCATTGACGATTTGCAATAAGTTCTTCAATCACACCTTCAGGATTTTCAAAGGGTTTCACTTGAATACATTTCTTATTGCTAAGAAATGTATTGAAGTGGGAATAAGACTTGAAATTCACAATTTTACTCTCATCGTAATCAAATTTACTCTTCCCCTTAGCCATTCTTGGAGCCATTTGTCTAAAAATATCAAATTTATCCAAATCAACTTCAAAATTGCAATGTAATGGACTCTAAAGTAAATTTAAATAATAAGAACTCGAATACTTTGAAAAATCTCCAAATTTTCTCTAAAAACCTCGATGTTCAAATCTTCCTAATGTAGGAGATTTTCACGATCAAAATCAAAAAAATTTAGTTTAAAGTGTAGCTCTTACTAAGAGAAGATAAAATTTGAACTTTTCTGGCCACGAAATCGATCCAAATCCAAATGCAAGTGAGCCCTTGGTGCAAGAATCGGCCTTGGCTGGAGGTAGAAGACGATGGTTTGGGCAAAAATGGTGGGTCCTAGGGTTAAATCATGAAATTTTTGAGTTTAAGGCCTTTTACTGGTCTAGCGCGTTCCAGCGCTGGCGATAGCACCATTCGACACTATTTTTAGCTCATACGACCAAACTCTATTTCTTTTGGAGCGGTCCGGCGCTGGTGATAGCGCCGCTCAGTGCCAGTTCAAAAACTGGGCTTTCGACTTTATTTTGCAATTTCAATCTATTCAAGCCTGCTCCGACGTCTAATTAATCTATCTAAACATTGAATAACATACTAAAGCCATGGAAAATGATATTTCTAAAAACAAACAACACAAAGCATCACTTTGATATATAAAATCAAAATTACAAACACATATAAATAACACTAAACACTACATATCATCATGCCATAAAATTCTAAAATCTAGCTTCGCTCACAACCACAACATAATAGCACTAAAAAAAAAACAAGAAAGCAAGTCCAAATATTACATCCAAGCAAAGGAAAGCAAAGAAATCAGTTCAAATACATAAACACAGAAATACAATAATCAAGTCTTCATTCTTCCTTAGAACTATCATCAACTCTTAAATCTCCAATTGATTGAGCATGAACGAACAAATTATAAAATGAACGAAATGAGAATTCTTCAATGGAATCCTCCTCAATCCAACCCTTCCTTTTCATCAAATGTATCAAACTTCCTTCGAGATACTTAGAATGATCAAAGTTCTCCTTCATTCTCCAATCCAGATGATAAAAGAATTCAAATAGATTGATGATTACATTCATCTGGTATTGAACTTCCTTTTCTAATTTCTTAATTTTCTTGAAGTTGATTTGTAAACTTTCAGGAAAGTAAGGAGGAATAGGTGTCGAACTCTGAGATGGTTGATCTTCAATGATGCTCATTTCATTCATATCACCAACCGCTTGGTTACTATGTTCATTTGTTGGGTCAATAGGCTTCCAACGTAGAAGTACTCTTTCCCATTTCTCATATGGCACTTGTGATTGACTGCAGAGGAGAAATATGGGGAAGGATGTTGATCCACTTTAAAAATACCTATTTTTATGTCTTATTTATGATTCAATTTTTAAGGATATTATGATTTAATGAAATGTATTTTTATGTTTTCTGATTTAGGTAATAAAAAAGAGTTCAAGAAGGAAAAAGAAGCAAAAATGAGCAAAAAGGATAAAAATAGAGCCTAAAGAGCAAAGTTGCTGAAATTTTAGGAGATATGATTTTTTACGACTTTGGTCAGTTACTTTGAAGGTGTTAAGCGGTTATCAGACTTTCTAGAAGACTGGAAGTTACTCCTAATACATAGGATATGTGATACAGTGCATCTGGACGCGGGAAAACAGTTTTAATCGTGAAAAGGTGTGATCCAAAGTAAATAGATGCAAAGACTTGGTCACGGACTCCGGCGCCTAGGCGCCCGATTCCTCCTTCTAGAAGAAACATTGTATTTGGACGAATTTTAAATAGGTGCCTTAAGCAACCCCTGGTCAAATTCGAAGCTCTATAAATAAGAGTTAATTCTACAGAGAAAAGTGCACCCTAAAGCTCCTTCTAGCTCTCTCTCTAGTCCCCAATCAATCTAGATTTCTCTTACACTTTTAGCGAGCCACATTCTTTAGTATTTAGTGATTTTATTTTGAGTATTACTACTCAATTCCTTGAGTAATAAGTGTGAGTTTTCAAGTATTGTTGCTATTGAAGTCTTGTACCTTGCATTGGAGTCTGTTGGAGTCAGCGGATCACTTGAAGGAACATTACAGATAAGTATTTTTAACTTGGTTCAAAGTTTTATAAATATGTTTTGTTGTGTGAATTCAATGTTTTCTGAGTAATTAGTTTTCTTTCTTCTTCAAATATGAAAAGATAATAAAATAATTAAATTTTGTTGGAGAACATAACTTAAAATATTTATAAAAATTATGATGATATTAATCCCTGATCTTAATTTACTTTTTAAACTAGTCATTTAAAATGTTAAAACCTGTTGAAGAATTCTGAGACCTATACGGAGATGAGTTCTTAACTAGTAGATATCACATGAATCCTTGGGTAATCGAAGGCTATATGCGGGTTATTCAAAATGAAGTGCAAATAAATAGGAAGATATTGTTTATTGGGCATAGAATTAATTAGTTTTCAGAGTGACAGACTAAATTCTAATAATTTAGTTTATAGAAAGGGAACGGGTCACTGGTAGGGCCGACCATAGCCACCCTTGCACATCTAGAAGTATGAGCCTAAATTAACCCATTCTACTATTAAAGTATCCTGAACTAATCTACAGATTAACCAATATTTTTTATACTATCGAGCGAAGGTAAAGAATAGGAATGCTTATACTTGGCACAATACCATAATCTAAGTTCTCCACAAATGATAATTATTCTAAAAAATCTTGGATTAGTTGAAAAGGAGAAAGTTGTTTTATTTACACTTGCATTAATCTTTACTTTATTACTACTTACTTACATTTAGTAGAAATTTTGTTAAATTTAAAAAATTTGAATTTTAAAAAGAAATAAAATTAATAATTACTTTTAATTTGAAAATCTAATAAATGTTTTAAATTAATTTTCTCGTAATCTTCCGTGTCGGATCGATAACCAGGATTCCAATAGAACCCTTTATTACTTGAAACGATACGTATACTTGCGTTTGAAATTGTGACTTTTACAAAAAATATTATAAATATTTAGATATATATTCATAAATTCTTACATAAGTAAAGGTCGAACCACATCATGTTTTCGGTGCCGTTGCTGGGGATTAAATCTTCTAGCAGTGGTAACAAATTCTTGCATTTTTAAGTGTATATAAAGTCGCATCAAGTTTTTGGCGCCATTGCCAGGGATTAAATCTTCTAGCAGTGGTAACAAATTCTTGCATTTTTAAGTATACATAAAGTCGCATCAAGTTTTTGGTGCCATTGCCGGGGAAGATAAGGAAGAAAGTTAAAAAGACAAATTTTACATTTCTCAAATTAAAATAATTTATACACTTTTATTTCTTTAATAAAGAAATAAAAATAAATACAAATAAATAAAAAACAAAAATACTAAAAAGATTTTAATTTATTTTTATGCGTAGTTCTAGATCTGAAGGATTATTACCTTTTGATTCTGAATTAGAAAGAACAGTTAAAAGAATTAGGAAAGGAAAACAAATTCAAAAATATCAGGAAATGGCTAACTTACATAACAATAATCAAAATCCAATAGAAATTAATGAACAAATGGTTTATAAACCATTAAAGGATTATGCAAACCCTACAACTGATGAACTTCATATTAGTGTTCAAATGCCAGCTGTAGATGCTAATTCTATTGAGCTTAAACCTTCTATTATTCAAATGGTTCAAAATAAATAATTTGGAGGAACACCAAATGAAGATCCAAATTAACACCTTGCTAGTTTCATTGAACTTTGTACTACCTTTAAATATAATAATGTTTCTACTGATGCTATTAGGCTTAGACTCTTTTTTTTTCTTAAATGATAAAGCAAAGACGTGGCATAATTCATTAACAACTTTTTCTATCAAAAATTGGGCAGATATGACACAAAAATTCCTTGCTAAATATTTTCCTCCTTCTAAAACTGCTAAATTAAGAAATGATATCAAATCATTTATGCAATTTGATGGAGAATCAATTTATGAAACATGGGAAAGATTTAAAGAACTATTAAGAAAATGTCCTCATCATGCTTTACCAGATTGGTTAATTATTCAAACATTTTATAATGAACTTATTAGATCACTTAGATCTATTATAGATGCTGCTACTGGTGGTTCTTCAATGACAAAGACATTTGAAGAAGCTTATACTTTAATTGAAGAAATGGCTAACAATAATTTTTAATAGCCTTCTGAAAGGGTTAATCCTAAATGAGTGGCAAGTATTCAAGTTAATGAAGCCTTTTCTATTTTAGCTTCACAAGTGGCTGCGATATCTAAAAAATTGGATAATTTTGCTATTAATATGTCGCATGTAAATAATGATAATTTTGCATATATTGATGATTCTCAAATAATAGAAACTTTGCAAGCTATTTCTAGTAAAACTAATAACCCTTATTCTAATTTTTATAATCCAGGTTGGAAAAATCACCCTAATTTTAATTGGAATAATAGACAACAACAATGGAGTAATAATCAAGTTAATCCAACCAGAAATTAGAACAATCAAGGAAATTCAAACTTTAGACCAACTTATCCTCCTAGTTTTAACAATCAGCAGAAAAACCTATTTGTAGAAGAATTGATCTTGCAACTAGGTAATCGGTTACAAAGTCAAAACACTGCGATTCAAAATATTGAGAATCAGATGGGTCAAATAGCTATTTTTTTTAATTACAGACCTCAAGGAACACTGCTGTTGACCTCATTTTACAATGAGTCAATACCCTTATGACCTAAAAAGTCAACTTTGGTCAAATTGGTCAAACCAGACCTAATGACCTACACTGTTGACCCCATAGGTCAACCTTTTGACCTAAAAAGTCAACTTTGGTCAAATTGGTCAAACCAGACCTAGTGACCAACCCTGTTGACCCCATAGGTCACCCTTTTGACCTAAAAAGTCAACTTTGGTCAAACTGGTCAAACCAGACCTAGTGACCAACCCTGTTGACCCCATAGGTCACACTTTTGACCTAAAAAGTCAACTTTGGTCAAACTGGTCAAACCAGACCCAATGACCTACACTGTTGACCCAATAGGTCACCCTTATGACCTAAAAAGTCAACTTTGGTCAAACTGGTTAAACCAGACCTAATGACCTACCCTGTTGATCCCATAGGTCACCCTTTTGACCTAAAAAGTAAACTTTGGTTAAATTGGTCAAACCAAACCTAATGACCTACACTGTTGACCCCGTAGGTCAACCTTTTGACCTAAAAAGTCAACTTTGGTCAAATTGGTCAAACTAGACCTAGTGACCAAACCCTGTTGACCCCAAAGGTCACCCTTATGACCTAAAAAGTCAACTTTGGTCAAATTGGTCAAACCAGACCTAATGACTTACACTGTTGACCCCATAGGTCAACCTTTTGACCTAAAAGTCAACTTTGGTCAAATTGGTCGGACTGCACCCATCGACTCGATCCCGTTGACCCATAAATCAACCTTCTCACCCACTGATACATTAAAAACACCACAATGACAAAATCACAAGAATTGGACATCTTAAAATCAATTTGATCAATTTGGGCTGACTTCGGTCAACCCAAGTCAAAATTGGTCAACACCTATCTATTTTGATTAAAATAGATAAAAATGAAATAAAAATAACAAAATTAATCAAATAATTAATTACAAAATTATTTTGATTAATTAAAATGATTAATGATTTAATTTTCAAAATTTTAATTAAATGACATAATTAATTAAAATGAAAATTAAATTAAAATCATAAAATAACAAAAATGACAAAAATAATCAATTAATTAATTTAAAATTATTTTCAATTAATAAATTGATTTATAAATTAATTTCCACCAATTTTAGTTAATAAAATAATTAATTAAATGGGAATTCAAAAAGAAATGAAATAACTTTTTAGCCTCTTCATAATTAATTAGGTTAAACCATCTTAAAGGCTTATTTAACACTTAATTAAGCCCATCTTAAGGCGCATTACCCATGGCTTAACATCCATGGTTATACATGGGGTGAGGTGTCACCACCTCCTTCACCCTAAGCATCATCTCTCCATGAAGTGGCCGGCCAACACAAGGCCATCTTCTCCACCTCCCAAGCCACCCAATGGGAGGAAAACCACACATGAAACCCCCCCCCCCCCACCATGGTTAAAGGTAATGATGAAGGCTAGGCATATGTGTCACCATTTGCCAAGCCTAAGGAGTGAGGTGTAAGCTTCTTAAGAGAGGTATAGGCAGCTCACCATTCACCTCCCACAATAGCCAATGGACAAGAGCCAAAGAGATGAAACTCATCATGGCAAACTTAGGGAGAAGCATCAAAGCCTATCTTCAACCAATTGATTACCCAATGATCTGATAGAGGAGGTAAGTAATCCCCTAGAACAGCCTAAGACAATCCAACACCATCCCCTTGCTATAAAAAGACCCCATGGCCGAAACTAGCAAGAAAAAGAGAAAAATATTTAGGGAGGTCCATAGGCTGCTCAAACCCTCTTGCTCCCAACACAAAACTTCTTCCTAAGAGCTTCCATAATCTTTTAGGATCAATCCCAAGCCATAGTTTCAGCCCATTTGAGCCAATTTGACCAATTTTCAAAAACAGCCCAAATTAGGCACTTTTCCCAAATTCCTCTCTAAGCCCTACTTCTGGAACAAATTGCTGCAGCAATTATCTTCTATTGGGGTCCTAGAAGGCAACCATAAAGTCTGATCTAGCTTGATTTGCTTGTGGCCAAGGTATGGAATTTATCTTTGCAAAATAATTTCTATTTTTGATAAATCATGTGTCATACTGGTTCAAAAGTGTATCATCACCGTATGGATAGATACCTCCCATCCAGATGAGCATTTAAAAAAAAAATCACTCAATTTCGTCAAGAAATGAGTGAGATATTAACATTTGAAGTTCAAGGGTTTCAGAATTTTCAAAATAAATCCCGAATTTTCTCAGCCATCCGATCCCGCGCTTTTGGGATGGACGACGCTGATCTGTGCCTCCGGTGTCCTCTGTTCGACCCGTTGTACGGGATCTTCCCGCCCTTTCGACGCATTCGAGGACACGCGTCGACTGCGGGAAGTTTTGGCGGCGCGGAATTAAAAAAAAATCATTTTAACCCTTTAAACTTCAAAAATTCATATCTTTTTAACCAGAGGTCATAAAAATAAAATAAAAATACCTATGGAAAGCTCTTGAAGAGGAGAAAATTATGAGACCAAAATCATAATTTTATTCTCAGTATTTAATTTTTAATTAATTAAATACTCTCTAAAGTATTTTAATTATTAAAAATTATTTACAAATCAAAAAAATTATGAAACTTTGAGGCATTTATTTTTATGTTCTTAGGGACCTCCCATAATTTTTCTAAGGACAAAAAACATGCCTAGGATACTTTTCTTTAATTTTCAAGTTTCTCTGTAATTATTTCAAATAATAATTATAAAAATTTGAAAATTAAGAAAATAAAAATACAAATGAGTAGGAATGATAGGGCAACAGACAATGACCCTAGGAAAAATATTTCTAAGTCATAGAAACAATCTTGAATGTCATTTGGAAATTTAAGGTTAAAATCATTTATTAATTAAATAATTTTGATCCTAAAATGACCATTTATAAAATTGAACTATTTTCATCAACAATCTAAGTTTGAAAATGATTCTAGCCTATGATAGGCTAATAATAAACCTCACTTTAGTCTAAAATGATAAGATTAGATTCAATTAAGGCTTAAAATGACATTTAAACCCATTAAACCTTACCTAAATTAGGTTTAATAAAAATTAAACTTCTTTAATTAAGTTGAAGGACACACTAAACTTAATTAACCAATTAAACCTTACCTATATTAGGTTTAATAAAAATCAAACCTCTTTAATTAAGTTTAAGGACACACTAAACTTAATTAACCAATTAAACCTTACCTAAATTAGGTTTAATAAAAATTAAACTTCTTTAATTAAGTTTAAGGACACACTAAACTTAATTAACCCATTAAACCTTACCTAAATTAGGTTTAATAAAAATTAAACTTTTTCAATTAAGTTTAAGGTCACACTAAACTTAATTAACCCATTAAACCTTACCTAAATTAGGTTTAATAAAAATTAAACTTCTTTAATAAAGTTTAAAGACACACTAAACTTTATTAACACATTAAACCTTACCTAAATTAGGTTTAATAAAAATTAAACTTTCTTTAATTAAGTTTAAGGACACACTAAACTTAATTAACCTATTAGACCTTACCTAAATTAGTTTTAATAAAAATTAAACTCTTTAAGTTTAAGGACATATTAAACATAATTAACACAAAACCAAACACCCTTTAATTGGGTTTAAAGACATATTAAAGTTAATTAATCAAAACTAAATTCCCTTAATTACGTTTAAAGACATACTAAACTTAATTAACCTCCTTAAACATAAGGTTTAATCAAACCTAAACCCTAATTAGGTCTAACCCTTAGTCCTAATTACACCATTAAGCCTTAACTAACTAAGGTTTAATCAAACTTAAACCCTAATTAAGTCTAACCCTGTAACCTAATTAAACCATTGGACCTTAACTAACTAAGGTTTAATCAAACTAAAACCCTAATTAGGTCTAACCCTTAGACCTAATTAAACCATTAAGCCTTAACTAACTAAGGTTTAATCAAACTTAAACCCTATTTAGGTCTAACCCTTAGACCTAATTAAACCATTAAGCCTTAAACCATTAAACCTTAACTAACTAAGGTTTAATTAAACTTAAACCCTAACTAGGTCTAACCCATTAGACCTAATTAAGTCATTGAACCTTAAATAACTAAGGTTTAATCAAACTCAAACCTTAATTAGGTCTAACCCTTAGACCTAATTAAACGATTAAGCCTTAACTAACTAAGGTTTAATCAAACTTAAACCCTAATTAGGTCTAACCCTTAGCATCTAATTAAACCATTAAACCTTAACTAACTAAGGTTTAATTAAACTTAAACCCTAACTAGGTCTAGCCCATTAGACCTAATTAAGCCATTGAACCTTAACTAACTAAGGTTTAATCAAACTCAAACCCTAATTAGATCTAACCATTAGATCCAATTAAACCATTAAAGCCTTAATTAACCAATGTTTAATAAAAATCAAACCTGACTTAAGTCTAACCCATTTAGACTTAAGTCAAACCAAACTTAGTTAGATCTATGTCAAACTTAAGTCCAATCTACACTGAACTTAAGTCAAACCAAACTTAGTTTTTAAACCAAACTTAGTTAGATCTAAGTCAAACTTAAGTCCAATCTACACTGAACTTAAGTCAAACCAAACTTAGGTTTAACCCACATTGAACCTAAATCAAACTTAAACCTAACTTAAGTCTAACCCACATTAGACTTAAGTCAAACCAAACTTAGGTCCAACTTGACATGAACTTAAGTCAAACTTAAACCTAACTTAAGTCTAACCTATATTAGACTTAAGTCAGACCAAACTTAGGTTCAACCCACATTGAACCTAAATCAAACCTAAACCTAACTTAAGCTTAATCTACATTAAACTTAAGTCAAACCCAACTTAGGTTCAACCCACATTGAACCAAAATCAAACTTAAACCTAACTTAAGTCTAACCTACATTAGATTTAAGTCAAACCAAACTTAGGTTCAACCTGACATGAACCTATATCAAACCTAAACCTAACTTAAGTCTAACCTACATTAGATTTAAGTCAAACCAAACTTAGGTTCAACCCACATTGAACATAAATTAAACCTAAACCTAACTTAAGTCTAACCTACATAAGACTTAAGTCAAATCAAACTTAGGTTCAACCTGACATCAACCTAAGTCAAAATCAAACCAAACTTAAGTTTAACCCATATTAGACTCAAGTTAAACAAAACTTATCCAAAAATAACTTAACTTGAGTCCAATCCAACTTGAACTCAAGTAAACCTAATCTTAGGTGTAATCCACATTAAACCTAACTTAAAGTCAAACATAACCTAACTTGAGTCCAATCCAACTTGAACTCAAGTAAACCTAAATTTTAGGTTCAATCCACATTGAACCTAACTTAAACTCAAACATAACTAACTTGAGTCCAATCCAACTTGAACTCAAGTAAACCTAATCTTAGGTCCAATCTACATTGAACCTAACTTAAACTCAAACATAGCCTAACTTGAGTCTAACCCAACTTGAACTCAAGTAAACCTAAATCTTAGGTTCAACCCACAATGAACCTAACCTAAACTTAAACATAATCCAACTTGAATTCAATCCAACTTGAACTCAAGTTAATCTAAATCTTAGGTCCAATCCACATTGAACCTAAATTCAACCCAAACCAAAGTTAAGTCTAATCTACATTAGACTTAAATCAAACCGAACTTCGAGTTCAACCACTAATGAACTTAAGACAATCCTAAATCTAGGTCCAACAAAATAAACTTGATTAAGACTTAAACCTTACCTAAAATGGATTTGAATGGTCTATAATTCTAATTACGTCTAATTTATTAGGCTTGATTAACCTTTAAATCCTATTTAAACAAGGTTTAAAATTTAATTAAGTCCATTCTAAACCAAACCTTTTTAACTTAGGTTCGAACAGACATGAACTCGAGTTAATTAAATTCAATCAACATTGAATTTAACTTAGGTTCAAACAGACATGAACTCAAGTTAATCAAATTCAATCAACATTGATTTTAACTTAGGTTCAAACAGACATGAACTCGAGTTAATTAAATTCAATCAACAATGAATTTAACTTAGGTTCAACCAGACATGAACCCAAGTTAGTTCAATCAATATTGAATTTAACTTTAAATCTTTCGATATATATGAATTCAAGAATAGACACGAACCCAAAATTTAAGTTCAAACTCAAGATCAATTCAACATTTCAGATCAAGACAGACATAATTCGACATTCTAAAATTGAAATTGACATAACCGACATAAATCTGATGTTGACATAATCAACAAAAATTTGACATTTCAAAAATAAAACAACATGATTAGCATGAAGTTGACATTTCGAAATAACTTGACATTCAAAAAAAATATTTTGTGACATTATTTCTGACAATATTTTCTTTGCAGGATGAAGACAAGAAATTCCGTTTAGATTTTCTTTACATGTTATAGGGTGTGCTAACTCTGTTTTGCAGGACGTCGATGACAAAATATTAGCAAAAAAACAAAACAAAACTTTTAGGTTAGACATATAACCTGAAACTTTTCAACAAAACAACGATATTGACAACAAAACAAAACTTTTAGGTTAGACATATAACTTGAAACTTTTCAACAAAACAACGACATTGACAATAAAACAAAACTTTTAGGTTAGACATATAACCTGAAACTTTTCAACAAAACAACGACATTGACAACAAAATAAAACTTTTAGGTTAGTCGACAACAAAACAAAACTTTTAGGTTAGACATATAACCTGAAACTTTTCAACAAAACAACGACATTGACAATAAAACAAAACTTTTAGGTTAGACATATAATCTGAAACTTTTCAACACAACAGCGACATGACAACAAAACTAAAACCTTTAGGTTAGACATAATACCTAAAGTATTCAATAACATGATATAACGACATTTGGGAGTGATAGTGGGTACATCTCTCCTTAAATTAAATTTTTAGAAAACAAATGATTAACATTAATTAGAAGTTTTCTTAAACAATTGAGAATTGTTTAAGATGTAATTAACTATAGAAGCTTACCTCTATAGGAGATCTAAAACAATCCAAAATAGAAATCTCTGGTTTACCATGATTTTCTTAATATGAGAATTCTAGAATACGTTATTCTAGAATATCCTCTTATAAGAATTATCATAAACATCTTTTTCTACTATTAGTCCTAAAAATTCTCTAAATCCTTCTTAGGATTTATACGAATAAAACTCGGCTAATATTAGATGGCGACTCCTTGACATTGATATGATATATTGGATGGCGATGACATGACTTCATCCACACCAAGGACATTCGGAAAATTAAATTATATACATACTTTTGTTTCCATCGTCGCCAAGAGAGTGGCGACTCCGTTGGGGAGAATCTTTCTTCTCATCTTTTGTTATCATTTGTTTTCATTTCGAAATTTTGAAAATAAAAGTTCCCAATTTATAAATAAGTCGATAATATTCATTTTTTCTTGAAATTACAGAAAAATCGCAATGGATTCTCCAAATTCGATCTTTTCTTACTTTCAAGACTTTGACATACCAATAGAGGAAAATCCTCCCTTTTATCATAATGATTATGGATTATTTAGTGAAATGGAATTCATATTAGATAATCCATATCAAACTGATATTCAATCTTTTCAAGAATTTGACTTGCAACCTTATGAAGACTTTCTGAATTTATAGACAATTTACCTGAATATACACCTGAAGAACCTTACATCCTTGAAGAAATGAAAAGACAGAGTGATAAGAAAGGAAAACAAGTTCACGAGGAAGATGATGTTCCACCATCATCTATGTATGAGATCAGATCTTCTTTAAGGAACGTTCTTGAAACTCCTTCATTTAGAAGAAAGAAAAGGTGGAACGAAAATAATAATTTTGAAACACCTGAATTTCAACAAAATATTTTTGGAAATCCTTCCTTTTTAGAGGAAAATCAATATATTTCAATTCCTGTTGAATACCCTGACAATTCCTTTCAACCTAAAAGATCTCCCCGATTTCGTGCTGTACATTCAGTGTTTGAGAGATTAGCACGAAAAGGAAAATGTTCATTATCTAAGTTATTGGATAAAATGGGTTGTGCAGTCTCCAACACCATGAAAAGGAGAATTTTAGCAATGGAAAATTCTGATTATCAAGAAACTGATTTTCAATTCCCAACTGATAAACATTGTGTTCGAGTGCCAGTAAAATTTCGATTGGGCCCTAGAATAAGAGATGTAGTGGTCACCAATGACAAAACTCGATATGACAATTTAATGTCAGAAGCAGAAAATACAACTACTAAAATGACAGACTTGGTCCAGATGCTACAGAAAGCAAATTATCCTTATACTGGATATGATACACAACCTGAGAATTCTCGCCCTATACTTGAAAATAATGTATGGAGGCGAAAATCATCTGAAAGAAATTCTGATACCACCAACACTCCTGCAAATAATTCACAAGAAGAGATTCGCAGAAAACATTCTACCAAATCATTTCAGGAGAGATTAAAGAAATTAAAAGAAGATATTAAACAACTTTCAAGACAAGAAAGGAAAAATACTTCTGAAAGTTCCAATGACAATGTTGCTAGTGTTAACATGGTAGAAACCCGATCTGCTTCCTTAGCACGAGAATCAAATGAAGAGGAATTGCGAGAGGTGATACGACAACGAGATGAACAAATAAGTCGTCTTGAACAAAGAATGGAAGAACTGGTAGCAACTTTGCAAAAACCACCAGCAGACCCTTCTCTAGCTATTGAAATCATTAAACCGGAGGCTATTCACATCCTTGAAAGCAGAGAAGAACTAATGGATGTTGAGGAAAGCACTCGAAAGAGAAAGAATTCTCCTCAAAACGAAACTACAGAAAATGATATTACAAAAATAGTAGAACAAAAGATTAAAGAAACAATGGCTCTGGCAAAAGCTGGAGCATTAACTCCAAAGGGTAGGCCATACCCAGAGGAATTTGATTCTGTTCAATATCCTAAAGGTTTTGTTCCTCCTGTCTTTAAAATGATCAATGGGACGGGAAATCCCCGACAACATCTGGAACATTTTAGAGCAAGTTGCTATAATGCTGGATGAAATGACGCTCTCCTATTTTGATAATTTGTTAACAGTCTCACGGGAGTTGCCTTTGACTGGTATGCAGAACTTCCCAACGGATCTGTCAAAACTTTTGTAGAGCTTGAAAGCCTTTTTATTCAACGCTTTGCAGGAGCACAACATCACACCACTGTTGGTGATTTGGTGGTAGAGAAACAAAAACCAGGAGAAACCTTGGTAGATTATATTTTACGCTGGAGAAATCTCAGCATGAAATGTGAGCCACAATTACAAGAACAACATGCTGTTGGAATACTGCTCAAAAATATCCATGGTCCTATAGCATTCATGCTTAAAGGATTTACGATAAAAACTTTTGAAAAATTACTCAGTAAAGCTGCCAATCTTCAGGAAGAGGTTAAGAAGATGAGGGTAATGGAGAAAACTGAAAAGACAAAAACTATCAAAACTTTTGAAAAGAAACCTGGGAATATTGTAGAAAAAGGCAAACAGGTGATGCAAATCCAACCGGAGCAAAAGAAGCAACGACAAAATCCTTCGACATCACAGACATCACCTCAATTACAACTTCAACAACCAATCCCAGTATCAACTGAGAAGAAAACAATGGCTCAAAGAATCAATAAAGTATATTCATTTAAAACAGAAGCCGTCAGTAAAATATTTCGTAGCTTGCTTAAAATACCTGAATTTAAGCTACCAGAAGCTAAAAGGCCAGCAGAAATTGACATGAAGAACAATCCTAATTATTGTCCTTATCACTGGATGCTCGGACATAAAATTGAAGAATGTTTTGTCTTCAAAGACTAGTTAGAGCATAATTTCAAAGATGAAAATATAGTCATTCCGAAAGAATACTTGAAAGAACCTGAAAAGGGATCAGTCAATATGGTTTCGATAGAGGAACTTAATCCTAAAAACAAGGATAGCATTTCTGAAGAGATCTTTGCTAAATACCAAGTTACAAAATATCCCAAGAAAGAAAAGAAAAAGAAAATCAAGAAAATGAAAAAGATTAGAGGTCTTCCAGACATAGGGGCTGCAACTCCTTTTGTACCTTCTAGTTCATTTCACTCTTGTACTAGGATAGTTATGTCGGCCGAAGGACGAAAAATCCTCAAGCCAATAACTTTGTATGACTTTCTTTTTATCATGAATAATAACATTCCTAGTTTAGCTTACATTTTGTCTATTCTGGATGATGCTTCTGAGAATGACCATTTGAATTCTAACCCTATAGACAATGCTCAAATCGTATATGATCAATCTAAAGACAACCAAACTAATGAAAATGAAAATGAGAAATCTGACAACTACACAAATGAAGATGACATTGCTACGCTTCAATTACAAAGAATTCCGATTTCTATAGGATTGGATTCCTCGGACTCAGAAACGAATGAATCGGATAATCAACTTGAAGAAATAGTTGAAATTAACTTGAGAAGTGGAAAAATCTTACCTCCTAGAATAACTCCACGAGAAAAAGAAAAACAAATAATTACACCAGATAAGATCATTCCCCAAATATATCCCCGAACTTCTGAAGGAAGTAAGGATGATCTTCACAATAAGGTGGATTATAATGTACTGGCACATTTGAGAAAATTACCTGCAAAATTAAGCATCTATGACGCTCTCATACTTTCCAAAGAAATGAGAGAATCATTAATAAAGGCTCTTTCGGACCCTGACATTTTCTTAACTCAACTTGCTAGTACTACCCAAAATGAAGCCTACTCATTAGAGGAATCAACAAAGATTACCTTCTCTGACAATGACTTGTTGCTCGGAACAACTGAACATAATCGTCCACTATATATTATAGTAAACATCAATGACACGATACTTTCGAGAGTTCTTATCGACCTGTGTGCTTCAATCAACATTATGAATCCGAGAACTCTTGCATACATAGACATTGATGCCTCTCAACTATCAAGGGATACGATGATGTTAAGAGGATTCAATCAACAAGGAGAACGGGCCCTTAGATCAATAACACTGCTCTTAAAAATAGCCGACTTGGCAACGACATCAAAATTTCATATTATTGATTCAGACACCTCTTTTAATGCCTTACTTGGCAGACCATGGATCCATGAATATAAATTGGTACCCTCTTCATTACATCAATGTATCAAATATTTACGAAAAGGACAAGAATTTCGTATTATAAGAGACCTGCAACAGTTTTCAATCCATGAAATCGGTATACATGAAGATGCAACATATTATGCTCCTATAAATAAAGCAATATCTTCCAAAGAGACAACATTAAATATGGAAGAAAAGAGCAAAGAAAAGAAAATAAATGAAATGGATTTTTCTTCAATAAAGACAAAAGAGACTAGTTTCCGTCAGACTCGCACTTGAGGTCGAGCCCGAGAACGAGGACGAAGGAGAGAAGATCCAATTGTCACAATGAAGAAACCACTGAAATTCAAAATCCACCTAGATTCTGAAGAAGAAACGACATCTGTGGTTGCAAAGGAACCCCAATTCAAAATATCTCTAGAAGAAGAAGACAAAGAGAAAAAATTTGAATCTATGTATGACAAAATCAATCATTATATACATTCTATGACTCTAACTCCAATCTCCACTTCTAAGATTGAGTATTTAATAGTCAAAGAAGTATATAATGATGACAAAAAGCTAATTAAGTTTAGAGTTGGCTCTACTTCTTCTTGTACTAAAGATGATGTAAAAATAGAAGATGAAAATCTTCCACAATCAATGAAAATTCCTTTTGAGTTGTATTCTCCTGGGGCACGAAAATTCATTCAAAATAATTTAATGCTCAAACAATGGTCTTTAAAACAACCGCATTTTATTGAACAATTGTGGAATGATAATAAACGAAATTCTAACTCTAAAAAAGGTGTTGGATTTGGAGTTTTGGGACCATTAGATGATACAGAATTTTGTTTGACTGTCACAGAAGAATGTGATTCCGAAACATTGCCTGATCTTCCATTTGAAAATGCTCCCCCGGAGTTGGAAGAAGAAATTAAATCGATAATTGATGAACTAAAAGAAATAAATTTAGGAACTAATGAAAATCCAAAACCGACTTTCATTAGTTCATTCCTTAATGATGAGGAAATAAAAGACATAACTCAATTGTTGATGGAATATAAAGACTATTTTGCTTGGACTTATGATGAAATGCCTGGTTTATCTCCAGAAGTTGCAGTCCATAAACTTGGGATAGACCAAATCATAAACCCAGTTAAACAAGCTCCAAGAAGGATGCGTGTCGAAATAGAGCAACAGGTCATTACGGAAGTCAAGAAATTGATAGAGGCTGACTTCATACGAGAAGAAAACTATCCAACATGGCTAGCCAATGTGGTGCCAGTTAAAAAGAAAAATGGACAAATAAGAGTCTGCATAAACTACAGTGACTTGAATAAAGCATGCCCAAAAGATGAATTTCCTTTATCAATTCCTGAATTAATGGTTGATATTGCATCAAAACATGCAATATTTTCTTTCATGCATGGATCATCAGGATATAACCATATAAAAATGTTTTCAGAGGATGAAGTAAATACAGCTTTCCGAACACCCATGGGCATATATTGTTATAAGGTTATGCCATTTGGACTGAAAAATGCTGGTGCAACCTATCAAAGAGCCATGACACAGATTTTTGATGAACTAATACATAATCAAGTCGAATGTTATGTCGACGATCTAGTTGTCAATAGTAAACAAAAAGACGATCATATATACGATTTGAGAATTGTCTTTGAACGACTACAACGTTATAATCTTAAAATGAACCCTTTAAAGTGCGCCTTTGGTGTCACTTCAGGAAAATTTTTAGGATTTGTAGTTCAACATCGTGGGATAGAAATTGATCCTCTCAAAATTGAAGCTATTCTAAATATGCCTCCTCCTAAAAATCTAACTCAATTGAGATCCTTCCAAGGAAAATTAGCATATATACGACGTTTCATTTCCAATCTATCGGGTAGATGTCAACCCCTTACTGCCCTTACTAGAAAGGATGCCAAATTTGTGTGGGATGAAAAGTGCCAGCATGTCTTTGAAGACATTAAACAATATTTGACAACCCCTCCTGTCATAGCAGCCCCTGTATTAGGAAGACCTTTAATCCTTGACACTGCGGCATTGGACAATTCACTTGGAGCTTTACTAGCACAAGTAAATAATGAAGAAAAAGAAAATGTGTTATACTACTTGAGTCGTTGTTTACTTCCAACGAAAATAAAATATCCAACAATTGAGAAGCATTGTTTAGCCTCGATCTTCGCAGTTCAAAAGCTAAGACATTATATGCTTTCTCATAAAGTAACTTTTATTTCAAGAGTTAACCCGTTACAATATTTAATAACACGACCGACACTTTCTGGGAGATTAGCAAGATGGGCAATGATCTTGTTACAATTCGACATGACATTTATACCGTTACGTGCTATCAAAGGACAAATCCTAGCAGATTTCTTAGTGGCACACCCAATTCCAACAGGATCACCCCTTAATGATGATCTACCTGATGAACAAATATTAGAAGTGAAAAATTCTAACATGCAAAGATGGGAACTCTATTTTGACGGAGCATCGTCTGCATGGAAAGACAAAGATAAGCAGACATCATACCAGGAAAAGCCGGAGTAGGATTAATTTTCATTACTCCAAACAAAATGATGATGCCCTTTTCCTATCATTTGACAGAACCATGCACGAATAACGAAGCCGGATATGAAGCGCTCATAACCGGTCTAGAATTGACAATATTAATGGAAATTGAGAATATTGATATCTAAGGAGATTCCAAATTAATTATCAATCAAATTGCTGGCGAATACAAAATTTTGAAACCACGACTTAAACAGTATTCTCGTTACACTTTGAAATTACTTCAACAAATTCCTGATGTAACATTTTTCTTAATCCCGAGACGAGACAACACTCTAGCGGATGCTCTGGCAAAACTTGCAAAGGAATTTGCATGTCCAGAAGAAGATGACATACCGATTTCTATAAAAGGACGACAAGTTCTTTCTCAAATAGATATGGATAATTTGCATAAAATTGGTGAAAATATGACAATGGCAATAAATGACGAGAAAGATGATTGGCGACAACCAATCATCCAATATTTACAAACTGGAAAATTGCCTGAAAATAGTTCTATTGCCAACCAAATTAAACAAAGAGCATTATCATATGCTCTAATAAATGACGTTATTTACAAACAATCTTTTGATCAAATGTGGTTAAGATGTTTAAACCAAATTGAAGCTCGAGAGATTGTTAAAGAAGTTCATTCAGGTTTATGTGGTGCACATCAATCTGGGCCCAAAATGAAAATGAAAATAAAAATAATGGGTTATTATTGGCCAACAATATTGACAGATGGTCTTGACATTGCAAAGAAATGTCATCAGTGTCAAATACATGGAGTAGTTTTACATCAACCTCCAAATGTCCTACATCCGACCATTTCATCATGGCCATTTAAATGCTGGGGTACTGACATAGTGGGCCCTATAGATCCTCCATCCTCCAAAGGCCATAAATTTATTCTAACAGCTGCTGACTATTTTTCTAAATGGGCAGAAGAGATACCCCTTCGAGAAGTCAAGGCAGAACAAGTTCTCCACTTCTTTAATACCCATATCGTTTATAGATTTGGGATTCCTCGAAGAGTCATATCAGATAATGGGTTGTCCTTCAAAAACACAAAAATGAATCACTTTATCCAGAGGCATGGGATTGACTGGAGATATTCGACAATCTATTACCCTAAAGCCAATGGATTAGCTGAAACTTTCAATAAAACATTGGTGTAAATCTTGAAAAAGACATTAAGTAATAATCCAAGACAGTGGGATGAACGACTAATAGAAGCTTTATGGGGTTATAGAACTACATACCGAACTCCAACACGGTTTACACCATTTGCTTTGGTATATGGTTCGAAGCCATTTTGCCTCTAGAAGTCCAAATTCCTTCTCTCAGAATCGCAATAACCGATAAAATAACTGAAGAAGAAAATGTCAAGTTGCGACTTGAAGAACTTGAAAATTTAGAGGGAAAACGTTTGCAAGCCCAACAAAATCTTGAATTGTATCAAGCAAAAATGATACGAGCTCACGACAAATTAGTTCGCCCTAGAACCTTTCGAATCGGTGAATTAGTTTTAGTTCTTCAAAGACCTATACTAGCTCATCGAAAAATAGGTGGCAAATTCGAACCAATATGGGAAGGTCCATATGTAATTGAAAAGACATATTCCGGAGGATCCTACCAATTGGTGGATTGTCAGGGAGAAAGAATTCTGCCTCCAATCAATGGGCGTTTTCTAAAGAAATACTACAATACATAAAAAAAAGGGAAAAGAATTGTCGGCATTATTTTTAGGTTTGTGTGTTTTATTTTGAAAAGGGGGCCACCTAATAGAAATTGTCGGCGAATTTTAATTTATTTTAAATAAATAATTTGAAAAGTAGTATTTGATTTTGAAAATAATTTTAAGTTTGAAAACTTTAAGATATGAAATCAAACTGATTTCACATCCCAAACAGTTTATATAAACGAGCACCACACCACAAACTGTGTATCTATCCCTAAGAATAAACACAAAGCTTGATGGTGGGGCTCAATTAAATAAACTAGAAGATTTGTGACATCCGTTTGGTCTGCGAACCAATTTTATAAGCTGACAAATTCCCCTGCTTAATATGAAAGCATTAAATAGGGTTTATATTACTTGGGTTCTTTAAAATTCCCTATAAGGGCAAGCCCCTATAGTTAATTACATCTTAAGTGACGGGAATCACCTAAGAAAACTCTCGATAATAATCGATAATTCTCGCTCTCAAGAATTTCAAAGTTTAAGTTTTCAATGGATTGAATTTTGGAATTTCAATAGGGAATGGATCAAATTTGGAACATTTTGTTTTGGGAATTCAAAGGAAGAAAGGTAGGAGAAATTGCAGATTCGAAGCGAACTTCGGTAATTTCCCTACTATCCTATTGTTTGGCTTGAATTTAGGAAAGTCCTAATGTTATTTAATATTTTGATCTTGCCAATTTTAATTAATTAGGACTTATATTTATGTGATAAAATCACACAAATAGCCTTGAAGATGTGAGGGTTTATGTCGTATCGGACGACTACCTCGGAGTCCTAAAACCGGTTAGGGCTTAATTTACATGACATGATCTTGCAAATGCCTAACAAAAAGTTGAGGATTTATGTTGCACTAGGCAAACTACCTCGAAATCCTATAGATTGGTTATTTAATTCAAGGAAAGTTTTGCTGAAGTAGACTCAGGTTTTGCTGATGACGATGGCCGTGCTGCCCACCATGCTCCGAGCTCCTTGTTGTTGCAGAGGTTTAGTTATAGAAATCATAAATCAGGAGATGAGAAAAGTGTTTTGGTTTAGAGAAAATCTCAACTTCCAAGTGGTTTTATGTTTTATTTAAAACAAATCTTAAAGTTGATTATAACAACACCGGTTAAGATCCCACGGTTCCATCCTTCCGGCATCGTTATTTTTATCGGATTCACTTAGTCCAGATGAATTTGCTAAACTCAACTAAATGAGTTCCACACTTTCATTTAGACCGTGGGAAATCCCGTTAGCAACACGTAGGTTACATCATCCGAGGTATTCCCGATCATCCAACAAAACATTTTAATTTAGTTGTAATTGCAGTTTTGTGTTCTGTTTGTGATTAAATTTTGAGTTGTTTTATATTTTGAAATGTTGCAAATGACTTTTAATTTAGTTTTGGTTTCAGTTTTAGGGGCTATCCTAAAGGTGTGGGTTTTCATGCAACAGTTGTTTATCATGCAAGAAAAGTAAGTGCGATGCGATTAAATAAATTGCAATAAGGTAAATTGCAATAAAATAAAAGCGTACCCGGAGGGTCTTCCCGTCATCCCAAGCTGCACTTAAAACACAATTAGAATATTTAAGCAAGTTCCTAGGTAAAGCTAAGGGAAGGGTTATGGTTTTCTACCAACTTCCTAATCCTATAGCCAGTCATTTCCTATGACGTCTAGGTTCTTGTGTTTTGGTTTGAGGACGATTTTCTTCATCAAAGAATAATTAAGTTCAATTGTTCTTTTAAGTATCCTATCATATTGAGGAAGTGCTTAAGAAGAATCTTAAACATCTTTTCAATATTGCTAGAATTGTTTTAAGTCCAAATGAATTTAATTATACAAATGAATTAATCGTTCAAGAATTCAAGTTTTGTTATCTTGCTCAGTGAACTAGGACATTTGAATATCCTATAAGTGAAGTAACATTTCATTTAATGTTCTGTTTTAGGAGTTATGATAACCAAAGCTCTCGAGGGCAAATTGGTGATAAAATGGTTTATGATTTAGTTTAACTTCAGTTAAAGGGTTTAAATTTGGAATAGTGTTCAAGTTACTTCATATTTAATTTCTTTATGACTTAGGTGATATTATTTAATTCAATTTAATTTAACTTTAATTTAATTTAATTTGGTTTAGTTTAATTTAATTTAATTTAATTTAGTTTAATTTAATTTGATTTAATTTAATTTAATTTAATATGTTTTTTAATTTTATTTTATTTAATTAATTTAATTTAATTTTAATTTAATTTAACTCAATTTAATTTAATTTAATTCAATTTAATTCAATTTGTTTAATTTAATTTAATTTAATTTAATTTAATTTAATTTAATTTAATTTGTTTAATTTAATTTAATTTAAATTTGATTTAATTTAATTTAATTTAATTTAATTTAATTTATTTAATTTAATTTAATTTAATTTAATTTAATTTAATTTAATTTATTTAATTTAATTTAAATTTTAATTTAATTTTATTTTTAATTTTAATTGAAATTTTAAAAGAGTTTAATAATTTAACATTAATTTAATTTAATGATTAAGTCTTTTAATATTTTAAATCTTAAATTTGAATCATCATTTTAATTAGGAATTAAATATTATTGAGATGAATAATTTAGGGATCCTTAGATTAAAGAACAAATCTCTTCCTATTAGTATCCCTATTTTAATAATTCCAATTTTTTTATTCTTCCAAATTTAATCAATTATTTAATTAAGGTTTATTTTAATTATCTTAAATTGTTTAGTAGATTTCTACCCTTTAATTATTTAAATTTCAATCATCCCAATCAGCTTAAGATCAATTATTTTACTTGTTAATTTTATTAAGCCTAAAGTTTTAATTAAGGGTTAAAATTTTAATTACCATTTTGCCCCTTCAAGCTTAATAATTTCATAACTCACTAAATTGAGCTTAAATGAACTTGAAATTTTTATGTGACTTCACTCATATGTCAATAAAGACATGAGAGGAGAAAATGTGATTTATCTGTATTTAATTTATTTATATAATTATTTTTGGTGGAAAATAGGAATTTCTAAGGAAAATTTAATAACATGACCAAGGGAAAGTTTCTATCCTAAAGAAAATTATGGGACATTTCTAATGACCAGAGGACCACTTGGACCAATTTTGGTGATTTTTTTAATTATATTATTTTTATTATAATTATTTTAAGTTTTGGAGTATTAATTAATTTAAAGATAAAATAAAGGTTGAAAAATAAAATTTATATTTTTTAAAATTCTCTTTGATGTCAAGGAAATCAGAGAATCAATTTTTGCAATTTTTTGATTTTTCTTTGATTTATTATAATTATTTTAGTGAAAATGCTAAAAAATACATTTTTTAATTTTAAAATTACCTTAGGGCTTTAAAATTTAATATCTCATTAAATAAACCTAAGAAAAATATGGGATTTGTTCCTAAGTGATTAAAATTTAAAATGTGACATTTTGGTGAATTTTATTATTTTTATGATTTTTATTATTTTTTAATTATTAAAATATTAAAATAATACCAAAAAATCAACTTTTTTAGAAAATTGAAATTTTAATTTTCTTAAATTCCCCTGATATCAGAGAGGCTCCAAAACTAATTTGGTGAATTTTTGAAAAGTATTTTAAAATTTATGGATTTTTAAAGTTCAAAATGGCTAAATGGCTCAATCAACCCATTTAGTAGGGCTAACCAAGTCCAATTGACTTCAAATTTTTATGTTGAGTTCCTCTAATCCTAAAGGTCAGTGGAGAATTGATTTCAAGCCAATTTGATATATGGTTAACTCTAATTAATTAAGGAGCTATTTTGGGTGTTTAAGCCAATTAGGGTTATTTTAAATAAACTAATCCAAAACCTATTTTTCCTAGGGTCCTCTGGTCATAAGAGACATCACCAAATTTTGCTAGAATTTATTTCACAACATGCTAATTATTAGAATTAAAATACTTAAAACAGCAACATGCATTTGAAAAATCTATAACTTCTCATAGGGATGGCCTCTGACTTTGGAAAATTCAGGGAATGTTCCCAAATTCAGAGGCTTCAAAAGCCCTATTGTCTCATGCCATGATGAATTTCCTTTGTGCATGGAGAATTAAAACAATGCAGAAGGGAAATAAATCATTAAAAATAAAATACTTGATGAAATTAAATAATTTTTTTTCCACATTATTCTCCTCCGTTCACCGAGCAAGAGAGTATTTTTATTTTATTTTTCCGATTTTCCTACACAAAGTTATGGATTTTTGAAGTTTAGGGGAATTAAATAAATCAAAAATACCCTAATTTTCTATTTATCCACGCGGCGCCGCGTCAACCTCGGCGGCTCCGAAAGGCCACGCGGCGTGTTCCGGATCGACGCCGCCATCTGACTCAGCGCTCCGGGGCCCCGCTGTGTCGTTCCATCTCCTGATCCGACGCGATCCTGGCCGTCCGTACGCGCGTGTATTAAATGAACGACATCCGTTCATCGTCCCCAAGCGTTCTCACCTGAGAGCTGTCCACACTAAATCCCTAATATCTCACTCAATACTCAATGGATTTCCATGCTCTTATGCTCTATGGATTCGTCTTGAAGAGACGAACACATCTATACGGTGATCATGCATTGAAATTAAAGCATTTGAAATGGAGAATCTCCAGAAGCTCGGGATGAAGAATTAACTCATACCTTTGCTCAGAGAAGTGTGGCTTCAATCCGAGGGTTGTGTCACCTTGGATTGGATCCCGTGCAAGCTCCAGATGAAGTCTCCTGGTCTGGTGAATTGCCTAGCTATGAAAGTGACCACAGCCGATCACAAAGCATGGAGGCTGGAGCAAATGGGTGGCCTGGAGAGGGGGCTTTCAGTGGGAAACTTCTCCTCTTGGTCCAGTGAAGGTGTAGGACCAGTCAATTTGAGGATTGGCTCATTGTGGCAAAGTGTCCTGCTTTTGGGTGAAATTTCAGTTGAGAAATTGGGTTCTGTTGGTGGGGATTAGGGCAAATTGACACTGGGGATCAACTGCTCTAAGGATGGAGAAGAGTTTGGAACAATTTTGACAGAGTTTCGGCAAGGTTTGTGCAACTCTCTTCTCATGGCCGTGAGGGGGTCGGGTTTAAATAGAGGTGGCTGGAGAGCCTCACAGGGATGGCCAAGGGTTGGGATCAGCTTGCTGCGGGCATGGGAAGAACGGCCATGGTGGCCATTGGGCATGGGGCGGCTCGACAAGGTGGAATTCCAAAGTTGGCTCACATGTGAGCTCTCGGGTGTTGTGTTTTCCGGCGACCCGGGCGGCTGGCCGGCGAGCATGGGTCACCCTCGGGTCCAGTGGGTCGGGGCTGGAGGTTTGTGCAGTCAATTGGCCATGGACATGTGTAAAGGGTTTGAATAAAAATGGAATGGGAAAGGGCTAGTTTTGGGTCTAAATGGGTCAACCCTTGGTTTTGGGTTAGGTCCACCCTCCAAGGTCAATTTGGGCTGAAGGGAAAGTCACTTGGATCAGCTTGATTAGTGGGGTCAAGTCACAATCCAAGTACAATTAAGCTTAAGCATGGTTTAGTGGAGTCATGGAAGTGGCTAATCCCCCTTAAGAGAATATGGAAAGGGCCTCCTCCTCTTGCCATCTTGGGTATGGTGAGGTGGAAAGCAGATTCCATGGCTCTCATGGCTCCCATGTGGCTCATGCATGGCATCATGGCTCACCTTTGGCTTGGAAAAAGCTAAGTCAATTTCATGAAAAAAGGATTTTGTGAATTTTGGCATTTTGATGGGAATTTTTATGAGGCTTGATTTTGAATCATTTAATGATAAATTAGGACTTTAGGAATGATTTTAAATTGAATGTGTGATGAGGGAAAGTGTCAAGTGGGCTTTGTCATGAACTTTAGGCTTTTGAATTTGTCTTGGATGGGCTTTTCGGAAGGTTTAAGGGAAGCGGGCTTTAGGCTTGAAGATAAATTGGTGGATGGGAAATTTGTAAAAGTTTGGACCAAATAATTGTTGGGTTTGGTTTAGGAATGTGCCATGAGTAATTTGAAACAAGTTTGGAGTGATTTGGGTTTGAATTGGGTTGAATTTGGGCTCTTTTGGTGAATGGGCCAATATAAGTCAAATTGGGCTAAGTTGGGCCAATGTTGGGCTAGGGTTGAAATTGATGTAAAATTAATGTTGGGAAATGTTTATGGGAGTGTTTCAAAGAGGTTTTGACTTTGGTTGGGCTTTGATTTTGGGGTTTGGGCTTATTTGGGTTAAGTTTGGGTTTAGGTCAAAATTGGGCTTATTGGCTTTGGGTTGAATTTGAGTGGGTTTTGGGTCCAAATTTTGCGCAAATCATGTTAATGTTTTGCTTGTGGGAATGTTAAGGAAGGTTTAGAAAAGATTTGGGGTTAATTGGAGTTGAATTGGGTGAGTTTAGGTTAGGTTTGGGTCATGGGTCCAAATTGGGCTTTAAGGCCAAAAGTGAAATTGGATCCAAATGTCAATCAAATTGGACTTGGATTTGGTCTAGATTGGTATTGGGAATGTTTAATTGCAGTTTAGAATTTAATTGGATAAAATTTGGGTCAATTGGGCAGGTTTGGTTTGAAATTGGGTTCACTCAGGGTTAAAATGGGTCAAATTGGGGGTTTTGACAAAAGTAGGGTAAATTGACAAAATGGGCCCATGGTGTAGTCAAACAAAATGAAATTGGGAATATTTTGGATTTTCTGGAATTTTCTGGGAATTTTCGGAATTTTTGGATTTTTGGGTCAAGAGGGGTATTTTGGGTATTTGGAGGGTATTGGGAGGTATTTTTGGAATTTTTGGTATTTTTGGCTATGGATGATCAATTTGAGTAATGTGGGAATATTTGGGATTGATTTTGAGGAATTTTGGGTAATTTAGGTTATTTTGGAGGATTTCAAGGGTTTTGGGTAGGCTAGGCGGGTGTAGGGTCCCGGGGGTCAAAAATTGAAAATTTGGAAAATTTAAGATTGCGTAAATGTAAGTGGAATAAAATCATTTTGGTTGAGCCTTGAAGCCATATCAAGCCCACATGAGCCATGAGGGGACTCATTTGAGGCATCCACTATGTTGTTCCCAACCCTCTTAGCCAAGGGCTTAGGGGTTAAGGACCATCCATGTGAATCACCTACATGAGTCAGGAGGTCAAGTTAGGTATGGGTGTGGTTTTAGGAGGTGTGTGAAAGTGTAGTGCATAAGTGTAGTGTATGTGTAAGTCAGCCCCTCACCAGACCAGGCCACCCAGGGCAGTCCTAAGGCCAAAGAGTCCTATAGGCACTCATCCTTTAAACTTCCACATTTGATTTCAACCCTCTAGGTGATTAGGGGTCTACAATCAAGTTTGTGGAGTTTTCAGGGAGCTAAGAAGTGGTTTGAATTTCTAAGTGGTGGGTCCCAATCCTAGTCCTCTTGGATAGTCAAAGGAAAAGCCTAAGGCTAGATCCTAAGTACTAAAGAGAAGAAGAGAAGACCTCATCAAAAATGAGGTCAACATGAATAAAGACTTATTTATAAACTGGGACAATATATTCTCCTTTCAAAAAAAAAATCATCTTTGATGTTTTGTGACATCTCTTTCATTTGTTAAACAAACATTTGAAAATCTAAAATGATATTTTGTCTTGATATTTTCAGGAAAAATACCTGAAGACAGATTATTTTTCTCATTCCGAAATAATATGACTTTTGCCTTGGACCGTCGACATATAGACGCGGGGACCAGAGTTCACTTTGATTTCGACCTATTGCAGGTTGAATCCATATATCATGGATCGTTACTTTATCTGGTGAATCACAGTGAAGTTAATCTGCAAACACCTTTGATAGAATTCAAACTCTGACAACCCGAAGAATATGACTTCACAATCAGTGATAGCTCAGATGAAGCAGAATTCATGATTGCCCCTGTACAAGGAGCATCAACATCAGGAACCAAAAATCCAACGACAGGATTCACCAGATCGCAAAGACGAAATCGTAATAAACGACTAAAACGACAAAAACAATTACAAGAGAAACAAGACATGGAAGATATGAGTCAGTTAAAATCACGGAATATCAATACTCCGTCTGAGGAAATAATATCGGAAACGACAAATCTAGACCTTACAGAAAAAGAGGATGGCAAAGCAGTCGTCACTCCACCATCGGTCACACCTACTCAATATTTGAGGATATCAGACAAAAAGAATCACACAGAGGAAGAGATATGATGAATTCATGCCATTGAGTGGAGAACTTTCGAACAATATAAATATGTGAATAAAAGAACAATAAATATTCTGGATGGTCTTAAACTTTTTACCAGAATATTTGATGAACTGAACAATCTGCTATCATTAACCACATCATAGAAGCCTGAGATCATGGTAGGGCTGGACGTCTTCGAAGGAGGACCTATTCTGAACCTAGTAAATGGATTCGAGGTAAGGGTAGGCAAACCATTCAATACGGATGTTGCCATTACTATGCAAGAGACAGAGAAGGAAATCTTCCTGGAATTCTACGACATGAACAAGTTGACCCTTTACCCGTTGTGATAATCCAAATTATCAGACAACTCGTTACTTGGGGGATCATACCTGCGGATTGTGTTCCCGATAGCTGCATCATTAATATGTATGATAAAGGGGATTGTATCCCTCCTCACATCGACAGTCATGATTTTGAAAGACCATTTTGTACTCTCTCTTTAATGAATCGTTGTTCCGTTATATTCGGAAGAGAGATACAAATCTTGGGACCCGGAGAATTTGAAGGGACATGCCGCGTCCTTTTAACCCGAGGATCAGTTCTTCTGTTCCAAGGGAATTGTGCAGACTTTGTAAAACACTGCATACCCAGTGTTAACAAGCCACGAATCTACATCACCTTGCGATGAATGAAACCTGACAAACGACCAGACGGATATCAACCAATACCAGAGCTCGAAGGACTAAAGCCTTCGGAACTGTTGTGATCCCATGAATGTCTGAACACCTAAAACATGTTTGACGAATGATGTTTTGGAGTGTAGGACGTTTATGGACTATCTGATAATCTCCAAATCTACAACATGATGTGAAGAACTCCCGACATATAATATATCTATAGTTGTCGATGTGTGATATATCGATAGTCGTTGACATGTAAAATATCGGTAGTTTGTTGCAGCGTGCTTATATGATATGTACATATGTATGTACTCGTAAGCTTTTGTTTGCAATAAATATGTACTGGTGACTTTTTTTATGGAAATAAAATAAAGTGTTGAAGGAAAATATATCCCCATTGTCTGTGATATGTCGACAGGTCCTGAAATCAATAAATGACAAAATGAATAATTTATGATAATCAAACATGAGAATTATCTTTCGACCTATATAGGTCAAAACCCCAGCGGATATTCCCACAAAAAAAATATTAGTGAGTTCGCCACTCTCTTCGGTTATTGGATATAAGTCCTTTCCTGATGTGGAAATCACGGCTTTCCTTTAACCAAATCTTGACATTGACATTTTGAGGAAAATAGAAAATGACATCTATTTTCTCTCTTCGGTTATTGGATATAAGTCATTTCCTGATACGGAAGTTACGGCTTTCCTCTAACCAAGTCTTGACATAGACATTTTGAGGAAAATAGAAAAAAGACATATATTTTCTCTCTTCGGTTATTGGATATAATTCCTTTACTGATGTGGAAATCACGGCTTTCCTTTAACCAAATCTTGACATTGACATTTTGAGGAAAATAGAAAATGACATCTATTTTCTCTCTCCGGTTAGTGGATGTAAGTCCTTTCCTGACACGGAAATCATGGCTTTCCTCCAACCAAATCTTGACATCGACACTTTGAGGAAAATAGAAAATGACTTCTATTTTCTCTCTTCGTTTATTGGATATAAGTCCTTTCCTGATACGGAAGTTACGGCTTTTCCCTAACCAAATATTGACATTGACATTTTGAGGAAAATAGAAAATGACATCTATTTTCCCTCTTCGGTTATTGGATATAAGTCCTTTCCTGATATGGAAATCATTGCTTTCCTCTAACCAAATATTGACATTGACATTTTGAGGAAAATAGAAAATGACATCTATTTTCTCTCTTCGGTTATTGGATATAAGTCCTTTCATGATACGGAAGTTACGGCTTTCCTCTAACCAAGTCTGGACATAGACATTTTGAGGAAAATAGAAAATGACATCTATTTTCTCTCTTCGGTTATTGGATATAAGTCCTTTCCTGATACGGAAATTACGGCTTTCCTCTAACCAAATATTGACATCGACATTTTGAGGAAAATAGAATATGACATCTATTTTCTCTCTTTGGTTATTGGATATAAGTTTTTTCCTGACACGGAAATTACGACTTTCCTCTAACCAGATATTGACATCGACATTTTGAGGAAAATAGAAAATGACATCTATTTTCTCTCTTTAGTTATTGGATATAAGTCCTTTTCCTGATGCGGAAATTACGACTTTCCTTTAACCAAGTCTTAACATTGACATTTTGAGAAATGGAAAATGACATCCATTTTCTCCTTCCTGTTATAGGGTATACGTCCTTTCCTGACACGGAAATCACGATGTTTCCTTAGCAAAATATCGACATCGACATTTTGAGAAATGAAATATGACATACATTTTCCCTTCCAATAAATTTCTTTTACAAGAAGAAAATCTCAAACCAACATAAAAGACATCTGACATCCTCTGGGAGCGGTATGATATCCCCTCCTTCCTGATCATTATGAAACATCTCTTAAACCACTTCGGTCAACGCCAATATGTGCAGAATACTTATATAGCATTCTACACATATTAGGGGCCCTTTTGTTGACCTCATTTTACAATGAGTCAATACCCTTATGACCTAAAAAGTCAACTTTAGTTAAATTGGTCAAACCAGACCTAATGGCCTACACTGTTGACCCCATAGGTCAACCTTTTGACCTAAAAAGTCAACTTTGGACAAATTGGTCAAACTAGACCTAATGACCAACCCTGTTGACCCCATAGGTCACCCTTTTGACCTAAAAAGTCAACTTTAGTCAAACTGGTCAAACCAGACCCAATGACCTACCCTGTTGACCCCATAGGTCACCCTTATGACCTAAAAAGTCAACTTTGGTCAAACTGGTCAAACCAGACCTAGTGACCAACCCTGTTGACCCCATAGGTCACCCTTTTGACCTAAAAAGTCAACTTTGGTCAAACTAGTCAAACCAGACCCAATAACCTACACTGTTGACCCCATAGGTCACCCTTATGACCAAAAAAGTCAACTTTGGCCAAACTGGTCAAACCAGACCCAATGACCTACCTTGTTGACCCCATAGGTCACCCTTTTGACCTAAAAAGTCAACTTTGGTCAAATTGGTCAAACCAAACCTAATGACCTACACTGTTGACCCCATAGGTCAACCTTCTGACCTAAAAAGTCAACTTTGGTCAAATTGGTCAAACCAGACCTAGTGACCAACCCTGTTGACCCCATAGGTCACCCTTATGAACTAAAAAGTCAACTTTGGTCAAATTGGTCAAACCAGACCTAATGACCTACACTGTTGACCCCATAGGTCAACCTTTTGACCTAAAAAGTTAACTTTGGTCAAATTGGTCAGACCAGACCCAATGACCAGTCCTGTTGACCCTTAAATCAACCTTTTCACCCACTGACACATTTAAAACACTACAATGACAAAATCACAAGAATTGGACATCTTAAAATCAATTTGATAAATTTGGGCTGACTTGGGTCAACCCAAGTCAAAATTGGTCAACACCTATATATTTTGATTAAAATAGATAAAAATGTAATAAAAATAAAAAAATTAATCAAATAATTAATTACAAAATTATTTTGATTAATTAAAACGATTAATGATTTAGTTTTCAAAATTTTAATTAAATGACATAATTAATTAAAATAAAAATTAAATTCAAATCATAAAATAACAAAATTGACAAAAATAATCAATTAATTAATTTGAAATTATTTTCAATTAATAAATTGATTAATAAAATAATTTCCACCAATTTTAGTTAATAAAATAATTAATTAAAATGGGAATTAAAGAAGAAATGAAATAACTTTTTAGCCTCTTCATAATTAATTAGGCTAAACCATCTTAAAGGCTTATTTAACACTTAATTAAGCCCATCTTAAGGCCCATTACCCATGGCTTAACATCCATGGTTATGCATGGGGTGAGGTGTCACCACCTCCTTCACCCTAAGCATCATCTCTCCATGAAGTGGCCGACCAACACAAGGCCATCTTCTCCACCTCCCAAGCCACCCAATGGGAGGAAAACCACACATGAAACCCCCCCACTCACCATGGTTAAAGGTAATGATGAAGGCTAGGCATATGTGTCACCATTTGCCGAGCTTAAGGAGTGAGGTGTAAGCTTCTTAAGAGAGGTATAGGCAGCTCACCATTCACCTCCCACAATAGCCAATGGACAAGAGCCAAAGAGATGAAACTCATCATGGAAAACTTAGGGAGAAGCATCAAAGCCTATCTTCAGCCAATTGATCACCCAATGAGCTGATAGAGGAGGTAAGTAATCCCCTAGAACAGCCTAAGCCAAGCCAACACCATCCCCTTGCTATAAAAAGACCCCATGGCCGAAACTAGCAAGAAAAAGAGAAAAATATTTAGGGAGGTCCATAGGCTGCTCAAACCCTCTTGCTCCCAACACAAAACTTCTTCCTAAGAGCTTCCATAATCTTTTACGATCAATCCCAAGCCATAGTTTCATCCCATTTGAGCCAATTTGACCAATTTTAAAAAACAGCCCAAATTAGGCACTTTTCCCAAATTCCTTTCTAAGCCCTACTTCTGGAACAAATTGCTGCAGCAATTATCTTCTATTGGGGTCCTAGAAGGCAACCATAAAGTCTGATCTGGCTTAATTTTCTTGTGGCCAAGGTATGGAATTTATCTTTGCAAAAAAATTCTATTTTTGATAAACCGTGTGCCATACTGGTTCAAAAGTGTATCATCACCGTATGGATAGATACCTCTCATCCAGATGAGCATTTAAAAAAAAATCACTCAATTTTGTCATGAAATGAGTGAAATATTAACATTTAAAGTTGAAGGGTTTCGAAATTTTCGAAATAAATCCCGAATTTTCTCAGTCGTCCGATCCCGTGCTTTGCGCTGATCTGCGCCCTCGGTGTCCTCTATCTAACCCGTTGCACAGGATCTTCCCGCCCGTTCGACACGTCCGAGGACACACGTCGACGGCGGGAAGTTTTGGCAGCCCGGAATTAAAAAAAATTCATTTTAACCCTTGAAACTTCAAAAATTCATATCTTTTTAACTAGAGGTCATAAAAATAAAATAAAAATACCTCTGGAAAGCTCTTGAAGAGGAGAAAATTATGAGACCAAAATTATAATTTTATTCTCAATATTTAATTTTTAATTAATTAAATACTCTCTGGAGTATTTTAATTATTAAAAATTATTTACAAATCAAAAAATTATGAAACTTTGAGGCATTTATTTTTATGTTCTTAGGGACCTCCAATAATTTTTCTAAGGATATAAAACATGCCTAGGATACTTTTCTTTAATTTTCAAGTTTCTTTGTAATTATTTCAAATGATAATTATAAAAATTTTAAAATTAATAAAATAAAAATACAAATGACTAGGAATGATAGGGCAAAAGACAATGACCCTAGGAGAAATATTTCTAAGTCATAGAAACAATCTTGAATGACATTTGGAAATTTAGGGTTAAAATCATTTATTAATTAAATAATTTTGATCCTAAAATGACCCTTTATAAAATTGAACTATTTTCATCAACAATCTAAGTTTGAAAATGATTCTAGCCTATGATAGGCTAATAATAAACCTCACTTGAGTCTAAAATGACAAGATTAGATTCAATTAAGGCTTAAAATGATATTTTAACCCATTAAACCTTACCTAAATTAGGTTTAATAAAAATTAAACTTCTTTAATTAAGTTTAAGGACATACTAAACTTAATTAACCAATTAAACCTTACCTAAATTAGGTTTAATAAAAATCAAACCTCTTTAATTAAGTTTAAGGACACACAAAACTTAATTAACTAATTAAACCTTACCTAAATTAGTTTTAATAAAAATTAAACTTCTTCAATTAAGTTTAAGGACACACTAAACTTAATTAACCCATTAAACCTTACCTAAATTAGGTTTAATAAAAATTAAACTTTTTCAATTAAGTTTAAGGTCACACTAAACTTAATTAACCCATTAAACTTTACCTAAATTAGTTTTAATAAAAATTAAACTTCTTTAATAAAGTTTAAAGACACACTAAACTTTATTAACCCATTAAACCTTACCTAAATTAGGTTTAATAAAAATTAAACTTTCTTTAATTAAGTTTAAGGACACACTAAACTTAATTAACCTATTAGACCTTGCCTAAATTAGGTTTAATAAAAATTAAACTCTTTAAGTTTAAGGACATATTAAACTTAATTAACACAAAACAAAACACCCTTTAATTAGGTTTAAAGACATATTAAACTTAATTAATCAAAACTAAATTCCCTTAATTAGGTTTAAAGACATACTAAACTTAATTAACCTCCTTAAACATAAGGTTTAATCAAACTTAAACCCTAATTAGGTCTAACCCTTAGACCTAATTAAACCTTTAAAGCTTAACTAACTAAGGTTTAATCATACTTAAACCCTAACTAGGTCTAACCCATTAGACCTAATTAAGTCATTGAACCTTAACTAACTAAGGTTTAATCAAACTCAAACACTAACTAGGTCTAACCCATTAGACCTAATTAAGTCATTGAACCTTAACTAACTAAGGTTTAATCAAACTCAAACCCTAATTAGGTCTAACCCTTAGACCTAATTATAGCATTAAGCCTTAACTAACTAAGGTTTAATCAAACTTAAATCCTAATTAGGTCTAACCCTTAGACCTAATTAAACCATTAAGCCTTAACTAACTTAGGTTTAATCAAACTTAAACCCTAATTAGGTCTAAACCTTAGACCTAATTAAACCATTAAACCTTAACTAACTAAGGTTTAATCAAACTTAAACCCTAACAAGGTCTAACCCATTAGAACTAATTAAGTCATTGAACCTTAACTAACTAAGGTTTAATCAAACTCAACCCTAATTAGGTCTAACCCTTAGACCTAATTAAACCATTAAGCCTTAACTAACTAAGGTTTAATTAAACTTAAACCCTAACTAGGTCTAACCCATTAGACCTAATTAAGCCATTAAACCTTAACTAACTAAGGTTTAATCAAACTCAAACCCTAATTAGATCTAACCATTAGATCCAATTAAACCATTAAAGCCTTAATTAACCAAGGTTTAATAAAAATCAAACCTGACTTATGTCTAACCCATTTAGACTTAAGTCAAACCAAACTTAGTTAGATCTAAGTCAAACTTATGTCCAATCTACACTGAACTTAAGTCAAACCAAACTTAGTTAGATCTAAGTCAAACTTAAGTCCAATCTACACTGAACTTAAGTCAAACCAAACTTAGGTTCAACCCACATTGAACCTAAATCAAACTTAAACCTAACTTAAGTCTAACCCACATTAGACTTAAGTCAAACCAAACTTAGGTCCAACCTGACATGAACTTAAGTCAAACTTAAACCTAACCTAAGTCTAACCAATATTAGACTTAAGTCAGACCAAACTTAGGTTCAACCCACATTGAACCTAAATCAAACCCAAACCTAACTTAAGTTTAATCTACATTAAACTTAAGCCAAACCAAACTTAGGTTCAACCCACATTGAACTTAAATCAAACTTAAACCTAACTTAAGTCTAACTTACATTAGATTGAAGTCAAACCAAACTTAGGTTCAACCTGACATGAACCTATATCAAACCTAAACCTAACTTAAGTCTAACCTACATTAGATTTAAGTCAAACCAAACTTAGGTTCAACCCACATTGAACCTAAATTAAACATAAACCTAACTTATGTCTAACCTACATTAGACTTAAGTCAAATCAAACTTAGGTTCAACCTGACATGAATCTAAGTCAAAATCAAACCAAATTTAAGTCTAACCCATATTAGACTCAAGTTAAACCAAACTTAGCCAAAAATAACTTAACTTGAGTCCAATCCAACTTGAACTCAAGTAAACCTAATCTTAGGTCCAATCCACATTAAACCTAGCTTAAACTCAAACATAACCTAACTTGAGTCCAATCCAACTTGAACTCAAGTAAACCTAAATTTTAGGTTCAATCCACATTGAACCTAACTTAAACTCAAACGTAACCTAACTTGAGTCCAATCCAACTTGAACTCAAGTAAACCTAATCTTAGGTCCAATCCACATTGAACCTAACTTAAACTCAAACATAGCCTAACTTGAGTCCAACCCAACTTGAACTCAAGTAAACCTAAACCTTAGGTTCAACCCACAATGAACCTAACCTAAACTTAAACATAATCCAACTTGAACTTAAGTTAATCTAAATCTTAGGTCCAATCCACATTGAACCTAAATTCAACCCAAACCAAAGTTAAGTCTAATCTACATTAGACTTAAATCAAACTGAACTTGAGTTCAACCCCTAATGAACTTAAGACAATCCTAAATCTTGGTCCAACAAAATAGACTTGATTAAGACTTAAACCTTACCAAAAATTGATTTGAATGGTCTATAATTCTAATTAAGTCTAATTTATTAGGCTTGATTAACCTTTAAATCCTATTTAAACAAGGTTTAAAATTTAATTAAGTCCATTCTAAACCAAACCTTTTTAACTTAGGTTCAGACAGACATGAACTCGAGTTAATTAAATTCTATCAACATTGAATTTAACTTAGGTTCAAACAGACATGAACTCAAGTTAATCAAATTCAATCAACATTGAATTTAACTTAGGTTCAAACAGACATGAACTCGAGTTAATAAAATTCAATCAACAATGAATTTAACTTAGGTTCAACCAGACGTGAACCCAAGTTAGTTCAATCAATATTGAATTTAACTTTAAATCTTTCGATAGACATGAATTCAAGAATAGACACGAAACCAAAATTTAAGTTCAAACTCAAGATCAATTCAACATTTCAGATCAAGACCGACATAATTCTATTGACCTCATTTTTGATGAGGTCTTCTCTTCTTCTCTTTAGTACATAGGATCTAGCCTTAGACTTTTCCTTTGACTATCTTAGAGGACTAGAATTGGGACCCACCTTTTAGAAATTCAAACCACTTCTTAACTCCCTGCAAACTCAACAAACTTGACTATAGACCCCTAATCACCTAGAGGGTTGAAATCAAATGTGGAAGTTTAAAGGATGAGTTCCTATAGGACTCTTTGGCCTTAGGACTGCCCTGGGTGGCCTGGTCCAGTGAAGGGGCCGACTTACACATACACTTACATACACACTACACTTACACACTACATTTCCACACACTTCCTAAAGCCACACCCATACCCAACTTAACCTCCTGACTCATGTAGGTGATTCACATGGATGGTCCTTAACCCCTAAGCCCTTGCTAAGAGGGTTAGGAACAACATAGTGAATGCCTCAAATGAGTCCTTTCATGGCTCATATGGGCTTGAAATGGCTTCATGGCTCAACCAAAATGATTTCTTTCCACCTAGATTCACCCAATCTTCAATTTCCCAAATTTTCAATTTTTGACCCCCAGGACCCTACACCTACTAAACCTACCCAAAACCCTTAAAATTACCCAAATTTTTGCAAAATTTCCAAATTACCCAAAATTTTCCAAAATCAATCCCAAACATCTCCACATCACTCAAATTGATCATCCATACCCAAACATACCAAAGATTCCAAAAATACCTCCCAATACCCTCCAAATACCCAAAATACCCTTCTTGGCCTAAAAATCCAAAAATTCAGAAAATTCCCAAAAAATTCCAAAAAATCCTAAATATTCCCAATTTCATTTTGTCCAACTACACCATGAGCCAATTTTGTCAATTTACCCTACTTTTGTCAAAACCCCCAAATTGACCCATTTTAACCCAAAGTGAACCCAATGTCAAACCAAACCTACCCAATTGACCCCAATTTTGGTCCAATTCAATTCTAAACTTCAAATCAACATCCCCAATACCAATCTAGACTAAATCCAAGTCCAATTTGGTTGACATTTGGATCCAATTCCACTTTTGGCCTTAAAGCCCAATTTGGACCCATGACCCAAACTTAACTCAAACTCATCCAATTCAACTCCAATTAACCCCAAACGTTTTCTAAATCCTCCTTAACATCCCCACAAACAAAACCCTAGCATGATTTGCCCAAAATTTGAACCCAAACCCCACTCAAACTCAACCCAAAGCTAAAAGGCCCATTTTTGACCTAAACCCAAACCTAACCCAAATGAACCCAAACCCCAAAATCAAAACCCAACCAAAGTCAAAACTCCTTTGAAACACTCCCATAAACATTTCTCAACATTAATTTTACATCAATTTCAACCCTAGCTCAACATTGGCCCAACTTGGCCCACTTGGACCTATATTGGCCCATTCACCAAAAGAATTCAAATCCAACCCAATTCAAGCCCAAACTACCCCAAATTTGCTTCAAGTCACTCATGACACATCCATGAGCTAAACCCAACAATTATTTGGCCCAACCTCTTTACAAAATTTCATCCCAAAATCCATTTTAAAATTCAAAAGCCCACTTTCCTAATCCATCTTAAAAGCCCATCTAAAACCCTTTCAAAAAGCCAAAATCCACCCTAAAGCCCACATGACATCTCCATTTACCATTCACTTAATTAAAGCCATCACCTAAGTCCTAAATTCATCATCAAATAATTCCAAATCAAGCCTCATGCCAAATCACCCCTAAATACCAAAATTTTCCTTAAATCCATTTCCATGAAATTGACTTCACTTTTCCCAAGCCAAATGGAGCCATGGAGCCATGCACAAGCCATATGCAAGCCATGAGAGCCTCTTTACATGTCACCATGCCATTTTGGGCAAAAGGAGGAGGCTCTTTCCTTAATTCCTAAAGGTGATTAACCACTTCCATGACTCCACTAAACCATGCTTAAGCCTAATTGTACTTGGATTGTGACTTGACCCCACTAATCAAGCTGATCCAAATCACTTTCTCCTCAGCCTAAACCAGGCCTTGGGTGGTGCACCTAGCCCAAATGGGTGGGTTGACCCATTTAGGTCAAAATCTAGCCATGCCCCATTCCACTTTGGATCAAAGCCTTTACACATGTCCATGGCCAATTGATTGCACAAACCTCCAGCACGACCCACCCGACCTCGAGGGTGACCCATGCTGGCCGGCCGGCCACTGGGCCGCCGGAAAACACCATGGCTGAGAGCTCACATGTGAGCCAACATTGAAATTCTCACTTGCTGAGCCGCCCCATCCCAGTGGCTACCATGGCTGATCTTCTCCTCACCGGAGCAACTGATCCCAAGCCCTAACTCCCCCGGGAGGCCCCCGACCAGCTCTATTTAAACTCCACCCCTCTCGGCCATGAAAGGAAGAGAAGCACAAACCTTGCCAAAACTCGCCAAAATTGTTCCGCGACCCTTCTCCATCCTTAGAGCACTTGATCCCCAGGTGAAATTCCCCGCCATTTCTCCTCCGTAAGCTCAATTTCGTAGTTGAAATTCCACCCAAAACCAGGACACTTCTCCATAGTGAGCCAATTCCCAAATTGATTGGCTCTACACCTTCACCGGACCAAGAGAAGGTGTCCACCATCAAAAGCCCCATCTCCGAGGCCACCCGGCTTGCTCCAGCCTCCAAGCTTTGTGATCGGGCTTGGTCGAAATCATATCCGGACAATTCCCTGCACCGGAGACTTCATCCGGAGCTTCGCGGGACCCAATCGAAGGTGCAACAACTCTCGGATTGCGGCCACACTTCTCCGAGCCAAGGTATGAGCTAACTCTTCATCCCGAGCTTCCGGAGATTCTCCATTTCAAATGCCTTAGTTTCAATGCATGTTAACCGTATAGATGTGTTCGTCTCTTCAAGACGAATTCACGAAGTATAAGAACATGAAAATCCATCGAGAATCGAGTGAGATCTTAGTGGATTTAGTGTGGATGGCTCTCGGGCGAGAACACTTGGGGACGATGAACGGATGTCGTCCATTCAATACACGCGCGGACGGACGGCTCGGATGGCGTCGGACCGGGAGACGGTACGAGAACCGCGGGGCCCGGCTGCCGACTCGGGTGGCAGCGTCGAACGGGAGCGCGCCGCGTGGTCTTTCGGAGCTCGCCGAGGATGCGCCGGCGCCGCGTGGATAAATAGAAAAATAGGTTATTTTTCTGATTTATTTAATTCCCTAAACTTCAAAAATTCATATCTCTGTGTAGAAAAATCAGAAAAATAAAATAAAAATACCCTCTTGCTCAGTGAAGAGAGGAGAATAATGTAGAAAAGAAATCACTTAATTTCATCAAATATTTTATTTTTCATAATTTATTTACTCTCTGCATTGTTTTAATTCTCCATGCATGCATACAATTCACCATGGCATGAGACCATAGGGCTTTTGAAGCCTCCTGAATTTGGGAACATTCTCTCGAATTTTCCAAAGTCGGAGGCCATCCCTATGAAGAGTTCTTGATTTTTCAAGTTCAGTGTCACTGTTTTGAGTATTTTAATTCCAGTAAATAGCATGTTGTGAAATAAATTCTAGGAAAATTTGGTGATGTTCCTTATGACCAGAGAACCCTAGGAAAAATAGATTTTGGCTTAGTTCATTCAAAACAACCCTAATTGGCTTAAACACCCAAAATAGGTCTTTAATTAATTAGAGTTAACCAGGCATTAAATTGACTTGAAATCAATTCTACACTGACCTTTAGGATCAGAGGAATCCACAATAAAAATTTGAAGTCAATTGGACTTGGTTAACCCCACTAATTGGGTTGATTAAGTCACTTAGCCATTTTTAACTTTAAAAATTCATAACTTTTAAAATACCTTTCAAAAATTCACCAAATTGGTTTTGGAGCCTCTCTGATATCAGGGGAACCTAAGAAAATTAAAATTTCAATTTTCTAAAAAGGTTGATTTTTAATAATATTTTAATATTTTTAATAATTAAAAAATAATAAAAATCACAAAAATAATAAAATTCACCAAAATGTCACATTTTGAATTTTAATCACTTAGGAACAAACCCCATATTTTTCCTAGGTCTATTTAGTGAGAAATTGAATTTTAAAGCTTTAAGGTAATTTTAAAATTAAAAAAAAATGTATTTTCTAGCATTTTCACCAAAATAATTATAATAAATCATAGAAAAATCAGAAAATTGCAAAATTTGCTTCTCTGGTTTCCTTGATATCAGAGAGATTTTTGAAAAATATAAAATCCATTTTTTAACATTTATTTCATTTTTAAATTAATTAACACTCCAAAACTTAAAATAATTATAATAAAAATAATTTAATTCAAAAAATCACCAAAATTGATCCAAGTGCTTCTCTGGTCATTAGGAATGTCCTCTAATTTTCTTAAGGACAGAAACTTTCATTTGGTCATGTTATCAAATTTTCCTTGAAAATCTCTATTTTCCACCAAAAATAATTATATAAATAAATTAAATACAGAAAAATCACATTTTCTCCTCTCATGTCTTTATTGACATATGAGTGAAGTCACATAAAAATTTCAAGTTCATTTGAGCTCAATTTAGTGAGTTATGAAATTATTAAGCTTAAGGGGTAAAATGGTAATTAAACTTTTAACCCTTAATTAAAACTTTAGGTTTAATAAAAAAATCAACAAGTAAAATATTTGATCTTAATCTGATTTGGATGATTGAAATTTAAATAATTAAAGGGTAGAAACCCATTAAACAATTTTAAAATGATTAAACTTTAATTAAATAGTAGATTAAATTTGGAAGAATAATAAATTGGAATTATTAAAATAAGGGATATTTATTAGGAAGAGATTTATTCTTTAATTTAAAAATCCCTAAACTAATTATATCATTAATACTTAACTCTTAATTAAAATGATAACTCAAATGTAAAATATTAAAAGGCTTAATTGAATTATTAAACTCTTTTAAAATTTCAATTAAAATTAAAAATAAAGTAAATTAAAATTAAATTAAAATTAAATTAAATTAAAATTAAATTAAAATTAAATTAAAATTAAATTAAATTAAAATTAAATTAAATTAAATTAAATTAAATAATTAAATTAAATTAAAATTAAATTAAATTAGATTAAAATTAAATTAAATTAGATTAAATTAACTAATTAAACAAATTAAATTAAATCAAATTAAATAAAATAAAATTAAATTAAATTAAATTAAAATTAAATAATTAAATTAAATTAAATTAAATTAAATTAAATCAAATCAAATTAAATTAAAATTAAATCAAATCATATTAATTAAACATCAAATCAAATTAAATTGAACTATATTAAGTTAAATTAAAGCTCAATTAAATTAAGTTGAATTAAATATAACATCACTTAAGACATAAAGAATTCAAAATAAATCTAAAATAACTTGAACGCTATTCCAAATTTAAACCCTTTAACTTAAATCAAACCATTTGAATACTAATTTACCCTTGAAAGCTTTAATTATTATAACTCCTAAATGAAACATTAAATGAAGTGCTACTTCACTCATAGGATATTCAAATGTCTTAATTCACTGGGCAAGTTAACAAAACTTGAAAACCTCGGACGATTGATTCATTTATATAATTAAATTCATTTGGACTTAAAACAATCCTAGAAATATTGAAAAGATGTTTAAGATTCTTCTTAAGCACTTCCTCAATATGATAGGGTATTTATAAGAACAATTGGATTTAATTGTTCTTTGATGAAGAAAATCGTCTTCAAACAAAAACACAAAGAACCTAGACGTCATAGGAGATGACTAGCTATAGGATTAGGAATTTGGTAGAAAACCATAACCTTTCCCTTAGCTTTTACCTAGGAACTTGCTTAAATATTCTAATTGTGTTTTAAATGCAGACTTGGGATGACGGGAAGACCCTCCAGGTACGCTTTTATTTTATTGCAATTTACTTTCTTGCAATTTACTTTCTTGCAATTTACTTTCTTGCAATTTACTTTCTTGCAATTTACTTTATTGCAAATGCACTTTACTTTTCTTGCATGATAAAACAACTGTTGCATGAAAACCCACACCTTTAGGATAGCCCCTAAAACTGAAACCAAAACTAAGTTAAAAGTCATTGCAAGATAAAATTCACCGCCACAACATTTCAAAATATAAAACAACTCAAAATTTAATCACAAACAGAACACAAAACTACAATTGCAACTAAATTAAAACGTCTCGTTGGATGATCGGGAATACCTCGGATGATGTAACCTACGTGTTGCTAACGGGATTTCCCACGGTCTAAATGAAAGTGTGGAACTCATTCAGTTGAGTTTAGCAAATTCATCTGAACTAAGTGAATCCGATAAAAATAATGATGCCGGAAGGATGGAACCGTGGGATCTTAACCGGTGTCGTTATAATCAACTTTAAGATTTGTTTTAATCAAAATACAAAAACACTTGGAAATTAAGACTTCTCTAAACCAAAACACTTTTCTCATCCCTTGATTTATGATTTCTAAAACTAAACCTCTGCAACAACAAGGAGCTTGGAGCATGGTGGGCAGCACGGCCATCGTCATCAACAAAACTTGAACCTGCTTCAGCAAAACCTTCTTAGAATTAAACAACAAAGCCATAGGACTTCGAGGTAGCTTGCCTAGTGCAACATAAACCCTCAACCTTTGTTAGGCATTTGCATGATCAGGTCATGTAAATAAAACCCTAACCGGACTTAGGATTCCGAGGTAGTCGTCCGATACGACATAAACCCTCATATCTTCTAGGCTATTTGTTTGATTTCATCATACAAATATAAGCCCTAATTAATTAAAATTGGTAAGATCAAAACATTAAACAAATATTAGGACTTTCCTAAACTCAAGCCAAATGATAGGATAGTCGGGAAGTTACCAAAGTTCACTTCGAATCTGTGATTTCTCCTACTTTTCTTCCTTTGGATTCCCAAAACAAAATGTTCAAAATTTAATCCATTCCCTATTGAAATTCCAAAATTCAATCCTTGAAAACTTAAACTTTGAAATTCTTGAGAGCAGAATTATTGGTTATTGTCGAGAGTTTTCTTAGGTGATTCCTGTCACTTAAGATGTAATTAACTATGTGGGCTTGCCCTTATAGGGAATTTTAAAGAACCCGAGTAATATAAACCCTGTTTAATACTTTCATATTAAGCAGGGGAATTTGTCGGCTTATAAAATTGGTTCGCAGACCAAACGGATGTCACAAAACTTCTAGTTTATTTGATCGAGCCCCACCGTCAAGCAGTGTGTCTATCCTTAGGGATAGATACGTGGTTTATGGTGCGGTGCTCGTTTATATAAACTATTTGGGATGTGAGATCGGTTCAATCTCAAATTTAAAATTATTTTCAAAATCAAATACTACTTTCTAAATTATATATATATTTAAATTAAATTTAAAATTTAAATTCGCCGACAACTTACGTTAGGCGACCCCTTTTAAAATACAACACAACCTAAAAATAGTGCCGACAACTTCCGGCGACTCACTGGGACAATTCCTCTCTCCATTATAATCAAATAATTCCGCTTTCAAAAATCGGAAGTGTATCCATGTCCCTTGTGGATCAAATTACCCTTCTTTCCGTTGGAATACTATGTTCATTTCTATCTTGAATGAGTATAGCCAACATTCTCTCGGATTTAGGAGCCACTCGTTTAGACACCCCTAAACGGAGAGGTTCCGAGATCCTTTTACCTCATTTACGAGGTGGGGTGGACCCCCGATAGGTGTTAGTTTAGGAGTGATCCTTCGAGTCGGGAAGTCTTGCTTAAGACTTTCTTTTCCTTTCTGAATCGGATTCCTTACCTTCTCTACACCTTTGAACATTTCGTTCTAAATAAACAAACCCTCTAATAAGTGATTCTTTTAACAAATGATTCTTTCTTATAAATACTTGAACAAAGAATGAGTTCAGACTCTTTTCAATTCCTTTCTTTCGTCCTAAAGAAAAGAAGCATAACTCAGGACCGACACCCGAATCTACCCTGCGAAATGGAAGCCCCGAAACCGATTTTCTCCTTCACCAACGGATCGGACTTCGCCGTCTATAAGGATGAGCTGCCCGACAATAGGGTCATCCGATTTGGACGAGGATTTGAAAACTACGAACGTCGAGGTCACCGACGTCTCCCTCTTTGCACCGACGAACAAGGTATCCGAAGTCGAGGAACCATCGCTCGAGTTCAACCTTAGGTCGACCCAAGAGTTTCCTCCCCTGCAAAGGGTCCCGACTAAAAGGAGTACTGTTGTCCGCAGGAGGACTGTTCTTACTACCCCCACTGGTCTAGTTGTTTCTGCACCTACCCCGACTTCTGCCAAATCAAAGGGGAAAGAAATCCAGAACTATGGTAAACCTGTTACCGTGGAGGGTACGGATCTTCCTGTAAGACCTTCTGTCTTCGAAATCGGGTCCAGTTCAAAGATTCCGTCGCTGACAAAGACCCAAAGAAGAAATAGAAATAGAAGGATCGCCAGAGAAGCCAGAGCTGCTGAGATTGCTTTCCTGGAGGAAATTCCAGAGTTGCCAGAATATACACCGTTACCAGAATATACACCACTGCTCGACTACATACCACTTTTGGGAGGAAGCAGGTTCCATCCCCTTTCCGCCGCAGAGGATGAGGAGAATGTTCGCAGGATTGCTGCCACATTACCACAGCCCGCATACTACAACGATAGCCGCAAGAAAAGAATTAGAACTACGCCGTTTGCTCGACTGCAAACTTTGGTAGAAAAGCTAACAAGGAAAGAAAACTGCCCCGTATCGGAAATTCTACGAAGGATAGGGCGGGTGCCAGTCAAATCCCGTCTTGGGCACCGAGTAGAACCCGCCATCATGATAGAAAAGCCAAGCAAGAGAATGAAGGCTAGCCCACCTGTCGTAGTATCAGGATTACAGATTAGGGAGGATACCACCTTCCAGCATTTGGCCGATAGACCATCTGGTCATAGACCTTCTGCTGCTAGAAGGATGGTGTGGCGTCCCACTACGGGGCAGTTGAGACTGAAACAGCAGCCCGAGAGAGAAAGTCTCGCCAGGAGGCTGGAATCTGAAGAAAGTGCTTTTGCGATAAAGGGGACTCGTGAAAGGGGGACCCGACAACCATCACATGACAACCGCAAAGACACACAGAAAGCTCCGCAAGAAGATGCCATGGAAAAGTTGAGAACCGACATCCGACGGTTGGCAAAAGAAAGAGAAGAAAAGTTCGGGGATGAGATCGACTCATCGGAATTCATGGACAACGAATATGCAGAAATCAATATGGTTGAGACACGAGCTTCATCAGCTTCTCAAGGTGCTCCTGCAGCTGCAGAAAGAGAGGAGCCGGAACTGATGAGGAGACAGCTTCAGGAAAAGACGACACGATCGCTCGAATGGCGAAGAGGATGGAAGAGATGGCCGTAGCTCGGCCACTCTCCGAGTCAAGTACAACCACATAGAGAAACACCCCGGAGGTCATTCACATCGTAGAAGGAGGAAAGGAGATTACACCCTTCAATGGGGATGACCAGTCGAAAAAGGACACAACGACAAAGTATGATCCCTGAAAAGGATATCAAGAACTTGGTAGAGCAGACAGGTGCGAGAAGCCTTAGCACAATCGAAGAACGGGACATCCATTCGGACGGGTAGACCTTACCCAGAAGAATTCGACGCTGTCCAATACCCGAAAGGCTTCGTACCACCTCTGTTCAAGACATTCGATGGAACCGGGAACCCCCGACAGCATGTTGCACACTTTCGTGCCAGTTGTTGCAATGCCGGCGGGAGCGATGCGCTACTCTTCCGACAGTTCGTCAGCGATCTGTCGAGAATCGCCTTCGAGCGAGTATGCGGAATTACCCGACGGTTCCGTGAAGACATTCTCGAGCTAGAGAGCCTCTTCATCAAGCGATTTGCCGGAGCTCGGCACCACATCACTATAGGTGATTTAGTGGTAGAGAAACAAAGGCCGAATGAAACTCTAGTGGATTACATACTTCGATGGAGAAATTTAAGCATGAAGTGTGAACCACAACTTGCAAGAACAACATGCGATCGGCATCTTGCTTAAAAGCATTCACGGCCCGATAGCACTTCTCCTCGAGGGATTCACTATTAAGACTTTTGAGAAGTTGTTAAGCAAGGCCGGAAGCTTGCAAGAAGAGGCAAAGCAATTAAGTTTTGCCGACAAGATGGACAAGCAGAAGCCGGTGAAGACCTTCGAAAAGAAATCTGGGATAGTTGCAGCAGTTGATAAAGGCAAACAACCGATGCAAATACCACCAGAACGGCCGCAGCAACCCCAACAAAATTACTAGCAACCCCGGTCCAGCTATCAGTCGTCTCCGCAGTATGAACAACCGTCTCGTCCGCAACGTACATTGAGGGCGCTTCGAGCGAGAGAATATCCGTTCAAAAATGAAGCGATACCCAAGATGTTCCGTAGCCTAATGAAAACTCCAGATTTCCAGCTGCCAGAGCCCAAAAGACCAGAGGAAGTCAACAAGAAAGGTGATCCCAACTTTTGCCCCTACCATCGGATGCTTGGGCATAAGATAGAAGATTGTATTACCTTTAAAAGTTGGCTCAACGACAACCTTCGGAAAGGAAATATAACAATCCCGAAGGAGTACATGAAGGAACCCCAGAAAGGAGGTTCCGTCAACGTTATCTCAACCGATCCCGTCATTCCGATAGATCCCTATGCAACCGACGATGGATGGACTACCGCCTGGACGAGATCTTCGAAGAAGATTTTAGACAACATCCGAACCGCTTCGGTGCGAGCTTCAATTCAGAGTTCGAGACCTGTTAAGCCGGTACTATCACTTGCGATAGAAGAACCACCTCGACGAGGAGACAATCGAAGAGAAGAAGAAAATTGACGAAGAAGAGAGGACCGAGACTCCTAAGGCTAGACTAGGGGCTGCTTATCCTAGGATAGTTGTTTCCGATTCGGGGGAGAAATCCCTCGAACCTCCGATTTTGTATGATTATGCTGCTCACTTCGGTGGGATCATATAATGATAAGGGTGATGGCGTTGGCTACGTTTTGATCGTTTCTAACGATTACGTAACTAGCGACAATCCGGGCGTCGATTTCGATACCAACAACAATTCTCAAATCATATAAGATCTCGACGATCAAAATGACGAAGAAGGCATCCATCAAGAAGGCTACGAGAGTTCGACAAGCAACGGATCTATACGCGAGTTTCGAGGAGCTCCGATTACGATAGAGTTAGAGCCTTGATTTTGAAGATAATCCGGAAGAACCGGTCATTCCGATTCGGGGAGGAAACACCGGCAAACTCAACACTAGATTCAGAAGAAATTACACAAGTCAACTTAAGAAATGGAAAAGTTCTACCTCCAAGAATGGGTCCAAAAGACAAAGGAAAACAGGTGGTTGTTCAAGAAGAACCAACCCCAGCAGAAGAAATACCCATTCGAGAAGAAACCGAGACGCATGAGAACAAAGTGGACTACAACGTGCTAGCCCATCTTAGGAAACTACCGGCCAGGCGAGCATCTACGATGCTCTCATCTTATCGAAAGGAGATGAGAGAAGCTCGATCGATGCCTTACTAGATCCGGAAATTTGCTTAGCTCGAATGGCCGGAGATTCCTTAGATGAGGTTTGCTCGTTAAAGGAACGGCGAGGTGTTACCTTCACGGACAATGACCTACTACTTGGGATAACGAGATCACAACCAGACCGTTGTACATTTCGGTTACAATTGGGAAGTTTACGCTCTCCGGAGTATTGGTGGATCCGGGAGCATCAATCGATATAATGAGTCTTCGAACACTAGCATACTTGGAAATTGATGCTCGTGAGCTCGAGGCCGACAAAATGTTATTAAGAGGATTCGACCGAAAGGGGAAAGAGCCCTCGGGTCGATAACGCTACTTGATGAAGACCGGTGATTTAGCAAAGACAACCGCAAAATTTCATATAATCGATTCGAAACGTCGTTCAACGCTCTCTTGGACCGACCATGGATACATGAAAACGAGGATGGTACCATCATCTCTGCATCGGTGCATCAAGTATTACGATGGAGGGGAACGAGTGCATCAAAGGCGACTTACAACCATTCTCCGTACATGAGATTGGAATCGATGAAGATGCGGCTTATTATGCACCGCCAAAGAAAACGATCTTCTCCGGAAATACCGTAATAAATGAAGCAAAGAAAGTTCGGGACAACGAAGAACACGAGGTTCTAGTCCAACGATCACTCACCACTCCCTTACGGCGAGATGGTGAAGGTTTCTCCACAACTCGCATCCGAGGACGAGGCCGGGGACGAGGTCGTGGTAGAGACGTTAGGACGGTTGGACGGAGGAAACCGACCATCAATGTTGATTGGGAAGATAGTTCTGAAGAAGAAAAAGAAATCAAACAAGAAGCAGCGGCAATAAGTCGGAAGAAGCCGCAATTTAAGATCTCTCTTGAAGATGAAAAGAACGAAGAATACAAATCAATGTACGAGAAGATTAACCACTACGTACATACTATGACCCTAACTCCGATCCATTCTAATAAGATCGAGGGTATGGAGGTCAAAGAGGTACGTAGTGACGGTGCAAAGCCGATCAAATTCTACCGCGGTGCTTCTTCCTCCAAAGCTGAAAATAATGTACAATTCGAAGATGTCACTTCATCGGAATTAACGGAATTACCTTTTGAGTGGTACTCTCCCTGTGTTCAAAATTTAATTCGGCGTGGTTTCTTACCTCGACAATGGACAAAAGGTCAATCTCGACATTTTGAAAAGTTATGGAATAACTCCGGTCGCCCTCCCGATTCGAAGTATGGACTCGGATTCGGCACGGTAGGGTCGGTTGACGATGCTGAATTTTGCTTGGTTATCACTTGCGAACCTAAGGAAAATTGCATGGAAACTACGGACGAACTCGAAGATTTACAAATTGGAGACGCTCCACCGGAATTCGAAGAAGAAATTAAATCCACAATAGATGAGTTAATGGAAGTTAACTTAGGTACTAGCGAAGAGCCTAGACCTACCTTTGTTAGCTCCTTACTCAACAAAGAAGACTCCGAAGAAATAATCAAATTGTTAATGGAATTTAAGGACTGTTTTGCTTGGAACTAAGATGAGATGCCAGGTTTAGCTCCAGAGGTCGCAGTCCATAAGCTAGGAGTGGATCCTACTTCTATCCCAGTCAGACAAGGTCCCAGAAGAATGCGTCTAGAAATCGAACAACAAGTCATAGCCGAAGTTAAAAAGCTAATAGACGCTAAATTTGTCCGTGAAGAACAATACCCGACTTGGCTAGCCAATGTAGTGCCGATCGAGAAGAAGAATGGTCGGATCGGAATTTGTGTGGACTTCGAGAGATTTAAACAAGGCATGTCCAAAAGATGAATTCCCTCTACCGATTCCGAGGCTGATGATCGATATTGCTTCAACACATGAAATATTCTCGTTCATGGATGGATCTTCGGGATACAACCGGATAAAAATGGCTCCGAGAAGATGAAAAGCTTACGGCATTCGAACGCCGATCGGAGTATTTTGCTACACGGTGATGCCATTCGGATCGAAGAACGCGGGAGCAACCTACCAAAGAGCAATGACAAGAATTTTTGATGATCTCATCCACAATCCAGTCGAATGCTACGTGGACGATGTCGTCATCAAAAGCAAAGTAAAGGAAAACCACCTGTATGATTTGAGAATTGTTTTCGAACGATTAAGACAATTTAACCTTAAGATGAATCCCTTAAAATGCGCCTTCGGCGTCACCTCCGGGAAATTCTTAGGATTCGTTGTCCGACATCGTGGAATTGAAATCGATCCGGAGAAGATTAAAGCTATCTTAGAAATGCCGCCTCCCAAAACCTTAAAACAATTACGATCTTTTCAAGGGAGGTGGCATATCTTCGACGCTTTATCTCGAACTCGTCGAGTAGGTGTCGGCCTTTCTCGGCACTTAGTTAAAAAGGACGCCAAATTTATTTGGGAAGAGAAATGCCGAGAAGGCCTTCGAAGACATTAAACAATATTTAATGACACCTCCTGTCTTAGCGGCCCCGGTCTCGGGTAGACCGGCGATACTTTACACCGCGGCTTTAGACGACTCTCTCGGAGCCACGTTGGCAGGGTCGATGATGAGGGTAAAGAAAATGCTCTTTACTACTTAAGCCGTCGTTTACTTCCGACGGAAGTAAGGTATCCCGCAATTGAAAAGCATTGTTTGGCCACGATCTTCGCCGCTCAAAAGCTCGGGCACTACATGATTTCTCATAAGGTCGACTTGATTTCGAAGTTTAATCCATTGCAATACTTGATGACTCGTCCAACACTTTCCGTGAGACTTGCCGGATGGTCGATGATATTATTGCAATTCGATATAACTTTCGTGCCTCGCGTGCTTGTAAAGGGACAAGTCTTAGCGGACTTCCTCGCGGCACACCCTTTGCCGGCCGAATCTCCTCTCAATGACGATGCGCCGGATGAACAAATAATGAACCTAGAAGACCTCGATGATCGACGTTGGGAATTATATTTCGACGAAGCATCTTCGGCACACAAAGACGAAGAATCGCAAGTGATAGTGCCCGGTAAGGCGGGAATCGGGCTAATCTTTATAACACCGGAGCGGGGGATGTTAAGATACTCCTACCACTTGACAGAACCGTGTACAAACAACGAAGCGAATACGAAGCCCTCATAACGGGATTGGAATTAACTATTCGAATGGGGATAACGGACATCAACATCTACGGGGATTCACGGTTAATCATTCAACAGATTGCCGGACAATACGGAATTTTTAAACCAAGACTCGAACAATACTTCCGGTATGCCATACGAGTTGTTGGAACGGATTCCAAATGTGACAATTTACAAGATTCCCGAGAAGAAAATGCTTTAGCAGATGCTTTAGCCCGTCTCGCAAAAGAGTTTGCTCGTTTGCAAGATGAATCGGTGGAAGTGTCGGTTCACGGACGTCGGGTCCTATCACGGCTCGACATAGGCACAATACACAAATCAGAAGAAGAAAAAGAATCGGTTGCGGCGGTGACGAGAAAACACGGAAGATTGGCGACGGCCATTGATGAACTACCTACAAACGGGAAAGCTACCGGACGATAGGTCGCTAGCCCATCGGATCAAGAAAAGAACTCGTCCTACGCATTAATAAACAACACATTATACGAGAAGGTCTTTTGATCGAATGTGGCTAAGGTGCCTAAGCGGGTCCGAGGCCCGTGAAATTGTTAAAGAGGTGCATTCGGGACTGCGTGGCGCTCACAAGTCGGGTCCGAAGATGAAAATGAAAATTAAGAGACTAGGGGTACTACGGCCCTCGATGATGACCGGCTGCATGAAAATCGCCGAGAGCTGTCACCAATGCCGAGTGCACGGAGTGGTTCTACACCAACCTCCAAATGTGCTACATCCGACAATTGTGTCGTGGCCATTTGAATGTTGGGGCACGGATATAGTGGGTCCGATAGAACCACCATCTTCGAAAGGACATCGCTTCATTCTTGCGGCTACGGATTACTTTTCCGAGTGGGCGAAGCGGTTCCACTTAGAGAAGTGAAAGCACACCACGTGCTACGGTTTTCGAGAACCAAGTTGTCTACCGTTTAGGAGTGCCGCGCGGGATCATCTCGGATAATGGGTCGGCATTCGAAGCACGCAAATCAACAATTTTGTCGGGAGACACGGAATCGGCGGCGATACTCGACAATTTACTACCCGAGAGCAAACGGCCTCGGCGAGGCTTTTAATAAAACTCTCGTTCAAATCTTAAAGAAAACCTTGGACGATAATAAGGGAAATTGGCACGACAAATTGTTAGAAGCCTTATGGGCCTACCGGACAACTTTCGAACTCCTACTCGAAGCTACACCATACGCTGCGGTGTATGGGTCCGAGCGAGTGTTACCTTTAAAGGTTCGGCTTCCTTCACTCGGAATTGCGGTTGCAAACAAGATCACGACGAAGAAAACGCCGGATTACGACTCGAAGAATTAGAAAGCTTGGAAGGGAAAAGACTTGCGGCGCAACGAATTTAGAACTATACCAAGCTAAGATGGTTCAAGCCCATGACAAAGTCGGTCCGCCCAAGAACCTTCAAAGTTGGTGACTTAGTTCTCGTTCTCAAGAGACCTATTCTTGCACACCGCAAGATAGGAGGAAAATTTGAACCCACTTGGGAAGGACCGTTTGTGGTTGAAGCGAGTATACTCGGGAGGTTCCTACCGGCTAGTGAATTGCCGGGGAGAACGACATATGCTTCGATCAACGGACGATACTTGAAAAAGTATTACGCTACCTGATGTTTCGAAGGAATGAATTCTTCATCCCTAAGAAACACGGGCGAAGTAATTATTTATGATTGGGTCCGAACCCAAAAAATAATAAAATGTGCTAAGATAAATAAAATCATGATAATTAAGTTTTCCTTGTTTTCTTTTTCAAATCAAAATCTCTTCCCTCATCTTATTCTACTTCATTCCTGTTAAATTTCAAAATATAGGAGAAATAAAAAATGTATCTTTAATAAACATTTTCTTAATGTTCTTGTTCTTAGTACAGCCCACGATCCTTTTCCTTGTCTTTTCGCGAGGAAATGTCGAACGGGCGGTTGGTCTCGAACTTTAAGAATGGCGTAAGCCTTGCACTCGATGAAAAGAGGGTGAAAGATGGAGCGATAATCGAGATTGACTCGGATTTCGCACCGGCGGAGCCTACGGTATGAGGAAAGTGGCCGGGTCCCGATTAACCGAGAAGAACTACCCGGACGGACGGTGATGAAAGTGGGTGGCCCAAGCCACCAATCCAACGGCAAGAAGAGAAAGGCAAATGCCGAAGAAGACAAGAAAATGAAGTCCGTAGTCACTACGGCGGAGGGCGGGTTTGTCGGCGCCGCGCCCGCGAGAGATTCAAGAAGTGCGGAGAGCTACTCTCACGGCCACGCAACGAAGAAATAAGAATCGCCGTATCCGTAAAATGTTAACAAAACTAGGCCGCGGACCAGCAGCGACGAGACAATTGCTAATGCCGGCACATACACTTCGAGGACACCGGTTCACCGGGAACATCGAAGAAAGGAGGCCGGCTCCTAGGATAACGAAAGAACCGGGGAAATCTCCGAGAAGATCGGAAGAAAGAAGGCTACCACGTCACCGGATAGAACCACCAGGTAGTGCATGACCTTGTTGCGAAGCAACCACGGGGGATGTCCCGACGAGCATCATCCACGAGGAGCCGAGGTATGCGGGGGAACGTGAAGGGATTGAACCATATATCCCACAATATGTCACAAGGCCTCGCCATCGCAGATCATTCCGGAATACGAGCTGGAGAGAATGCAAAATGTGGAAAAGAAAACTTTTGAATACTTCGAAAGAATTAAAGGAAGAAGAATCAACGTACTAGAAGGCCTCGAGCTACACACCGACGTATTCTCAGAATATGAAGAACAGCAAATCGTGGATTGTATCCGAGATTTGAAGAGAATGGGCGGAGCAGGCCGCCTGAGGGAAAACACATCCTCGGAACCCCGGAGATGGATGCCAGGGAAAGGAAGAATCACAATACAATGCGGATGCTTGCTACAACTTTCGTTGAAGACGAGAGGGAAACCCACCGGGGATACTCCGTCATGGGCAAGTGGATCCGATGCCATTAGTTATCAAGAGAATGGTAAAAAGATTGATAACATGGAGGATGTACCCGGCAGATTGCATACCCAATAGCTGCATTATCAACATCTACAAACAGGGTGACTGCATACCCCCACATGTTGATCACCACGACTTCGTCAGACCTTTCTGCATAGTCTCTTTCTTGAATGAGTGTAACATCATGTTCGGATCTGACCTCCGGATAGCAGGCCGGGTGAGTTCCGAGGGCCAGTAAAGATACCTTTACCGGTGGGTTCCGTCATGATACTGCAGGGCAACGGAGCAGATATCGCTAAGCATTGCATACCAGGAGTGCCAGTGGAGCGGATCTCAGTTACCTTCAGGAGAATGGACGACAGTAAAATACCTTACCATTTCCAACCAGACCCAGAGGCCGGAGAACCTCCGGCCTTACGAGCTGTGAGTTACATGGGAAATATCACACCTCCAACGTACATCCAGCCGGCATCCTTGCCAAGGATGGCTTGGAAGGTGATGTTATTGACCATGTACCCCACCATTCAGACATGGATTTTTGACAGATGCTTCTTTGGATGAATCAACAAAGATCATACACAGTCCGTTTTGAGTCTACATGGATTGTATGAAATGTATTCCAGATCGAGTTGTACGACGTATTTTCAACATGATTGGAATGAAAGTGACCATGTCACATTTTTGGCCTTCACCTCTTTTGTGCAAATTGATTGGGAAACGCCATTAAAGTTAAATGAACTTCGAACAAAGAACAGAAAAGAAAAAAAAAAGAATAAAAGAAAACTTTCTAAAAAAAATCTAAAAAATGACAAACACCAAATTCACATGAACATTAAATAAACGATAAAATAAAATAAATCATTAAAAGATAAACGAAATCAACACAAATCTCAAATTCCATCCTTCCAAATTTCAAATCAAGTTTCAAATTCAATCTTTCCAAATCCACTCTCGATCAAATTTCAAATTTCAAACTTTTCAAATCTCAAATCAAATCCTCAATCAAATTTCAAACCCAATCTCGATCAAGTTTCAAACTTGATCTTCCAAATTTCAAATCAAATCTTAAATCAAATTTCAATCGAGTTCAAACTCATCCTTCGAAATTTCCAAATTCAATCTTTCCAGGTTTCAAGTCTCAATCAAATTCAAATTCAATTCCTTCCAGATCTCGAATCAAATATCAATTACATCAAATTCAAATTTTTGGGTCGAGGATTTTACATCCAAGACTGCACTGCTTTAGGATTCTTTCCCTATTGCACTGAAATACATCAAATTCAAATTTTTGGGTCGAGGATTTTACATCTAAGACTGCCATTGCTTCGGGATTATTTCCCTATTGCCTTTGAAATACATCAAATTCAAACTTTTGGGTTGAGGATTTTACATCCAAGACTGCCTTTGCTTTAGGATTCTTTCCTACTGCACTTGAAATACATCAAATTCAAACTTTTGGGTCGAGGATTTTACATCCAAGTACCATTGCTTTAGGATTCTTTCCTACTTGCACTTGAAATACATCAATTCAAACTTTTGGGTCGAGGATTTTACATCCAAGACTGCACTTGCTAGGATTCTTTCCCTATTGCATTGAAATACATCAAATTCAAACCTTTTGGTCGAGGATTTTACATCCAAGACTGCACTGCTTTAGGATTCTTTTCCTATTGCACTGAAATACATCAAATTCAACCTTTTGGATCGAGGATTTTACATCCAAGACTGCACTGCTTTAGGATTCTTTTCCTATTGCACTGAAATATATCAAATTCAAACTTTTGGGTCGAGGATTTTACATCCAAGACTGCACTTGCTTAGGATTCTTTCCTATTGCACTCTGAAATACATCAAATTCAAACCTTTTGGGTCGAGGATTTTACATCCAAGACTGCACTGCTTTAGGATTCTTTCCCTATTGCACTGAAATACATCAAATTCAAACTTTTGGGTCGAGGATCTTACATCCAAGACTGCACTGCTTTAGGATCCTTTTCCTATTGCACTGAAATACATCAAATTCAAACATTTTGGGTCGAGGATTTTACATCCAAGACTGCACTGCTTTAGGATTCTTTTCCTATTGCACTGAAATACATCAAAATCAAACTCTTGAGGTTAAGGATTTTTACATCCAACACCACATTGCTGCGAGATCTCTTCTCATTGCAACGATTCAATCTAGTCAATTCAATTTTCTTTCGAGGTTAAAGATGTTACATCTAAAACCTCAAAATTCCAATTTTCATTTCAAATCAAATCCTTCAAATTAATTTTGACAAACTTCAATCTAAATTGAAACTCCAAACTAAAATGTAAACTCACACATTGAAACTTAAATTGAAACAAAATAAAATCTAAATCGAAATTCCCCCAGATCATGTGATTTGGGATTCACCTCCTTTTCCTTTCCCCAGCGAGAGTTCGAGAATCTCGGTTCCGAGAGATATACTTGACACTCCCCAGTGAAACTCTTCTACTGCGTCCTAAGTTTGTCACTTGGACATCTGTGTTGGTTTGTTGATCGCTTCGGTCAACACCAATACGCGTGGTGTGCTCCGTCAGCTCACCACACCTATTGGGGGTCCATTTGTTGACCTCATTTTTGATGAGGTCTTCTCATCTTCTCTTTAGTACTTAGGATCTAGCCTTAGGCTTTTCCTTTGACTATCTTAGAGGACTAGAATTGGGACCCACCTTTTAGAAATTCAAACCACTTCTTAACTCCTGCAAACTCCACAAACTTGACTATAGACCCCTAATCACCTAGAGGGTTGAAATCAAATGTGGAAGTTTAAAGGATGAGTTCCTATAGGACTCTTTGGCCTTAGGACCGCCTACAGGTGGCACTGGTGCAGTGAAGGGGCTGACTTACACATACACTTACATACACACTACACTTACACACTACATTTCCACACACTTCCTAAAGCCACACCCATACCCAACTTAACCTCCCGACTCATGTAGGTGATTCACATGGATGGTCCTTAACCCCTAAGCCCTTGGCTAAGAGGGTTAGGAACAACATAGTGAATGCCTCAAATGAGTCCTTTCATGGCTTATATGGGCTTGAAATGGCTTCATGGCTAAACCAAAATGATTTCTTTCCACCTAGATTCACCCAATCTTCAATTTCCCAAATTTTCAACTTTTGACCCCCGGGACCCTGCACCTACTAAACCTACCCAAAACCATCGAAATTACCCAAATTTTTGCAAAATTTCCAAATTACCCAAAATTTTCCAAAATCAATCCCAAACATCTCCACATCACTCAAATTGATCATCCATACCCAAAAATACCAAAGATTCCAAAAATACCTCTCAATACCCTCCAAATACCCAAAATACCCTTCTTGGCCTAAAAATCCAAAAATTTAGAAAATTCCCAAAAAATTCCAGAAAATCCTAAATATTCCCAATTTCATTTTGTCCAACTACACCATGGGCCAATTTTGTCAATTTACCCTACTTTTGTCAAAACCCCCAAATTGACCCATTTTAACCCAAAGTGAACCCAATGTCAAACCAAACCTACCCAATTGACCCCAATTTTGGTCCAATTCAATTCTAAACTTCAATTCAACATCCCCAATACCAATCTTGACCAAATCCAAGTCCAATTTGGTTGACATTTGGATCCAATTCCACTTTTGGCCTTAAAGCCCAATTTGGACCCATGACCCAAACTTAACTCAAACTCACCCAATTCAACTCCAATTAACCCCAAACCTTTTCTAAATCCTCCTTAACATCCCCACAAACAAAACCCTAGCATGATTTGCCCAAAATTTGAACCCAAACCCCACTCAAACTCAACCCAAAGCTAAAAGGCCCATTTTTGACCTAAACCCAAACCTAACCCAAATGAACCCAAACCCCAAAATCAAAACCCAACCAAAGTCAAAACTCCTTTGAAACACTCCCATAAACATTTCTCAACATTAATTTTACATCAATTTCAACCCTAGCTCAACATTGGCCCAACTTGGCCCACTTGGACCTATATTGGCCCATTCACCAAAAGAATTCAAATCCAACCCAATTAAAGCCCAAACTACCCCAAATTTGCTTCAAGTCACTCATGACACATCCATGAGCTAAACCCAACAATTATTTGGCCCAACCTCTTTACAAAATTTCATCCCAAAATCCATTTTAAAATTCAAAAGCCCACTTTCCTAATCCATCTTAAAAGCCCATCTAAAACCCTTTCAAAAAGCCCAAAATCCACCCTAAAGCCCACATGACATCTCCATTTACCATTCACTTAATTAAAGCCATCACCTAAGTCCTAAATTCATCATCAAATAATTCCAAATCAAGCCTCATGCCAAATCACCCCTAAATACCAAAATTTTCCTTAAATCCATTTCCATGAAATTGACTTCACTTTTCCCAAGCCAAATGGAGCCATGGAGCCATGCACAAGCCATATGCAAGCCATGAGAGCCTCTTTACATGTCACCATGCCATTTTGGGCAAAAGGAGGAGGCTCTTTCCTTAATTCCTAAAGGTGATTAACCACTTCCATGACTCCACTAAACCATGCTTAAGCCTAATTGTTCTTGGATTGTGACTTGACCCCACTAATCAAGCTGATCCAAATCACTTTCTCCTCGGCCTAAACCAGGCCTTGGGTGGTGCACCTAGCCCAAATGGGTGGGTTGACCCATTTAGGTCCAAATCTAGCCATGCCCCATTCCACTTTGGATCAAAGCCTTTACACATGTCCATGGCCGATTGATTGCACAAACCTCCAGCCACGACCCACCGACCTTGAGGGTGACCCATGCACGGCCGGCCGGCCACCGAGGCCGCCGGAAAACACCATGGCCGAGAGCTCACATGTGAGCCAACATTGAAATTCTCACTTGCTGAGGCTGCCCCATCCCCGGTGGCTACCATGGCTGATCTTCTCCTCACAGGAGCAGCTCGATCCCAAGCCCTAACTCCCCACGGGAGGCCCCAGCCCAGCTCTGATCTAAACTCCACCCCTCTCGGCCATGAAAGGAAGAGAAGCACAAACCTTGCCAAAACTACGCCAAAATTGTTCCGGACCCTTCTCCATCCTTAGAGCACTTGATCCCCAGTGAAATTCCCCCTGCCATTTCTCCTCCGTAAGCTCAATTTCGAGTTGAAATTCCACCCAAAACCAAGACACTTCTCCACAGTGAGCCAATTCCCAAATTGATTGGCTCTACACCTTCACTCGGACCAAGAGAAGGTGTCCACCATCAAAAGCCCCATCTCCGGAGCCACCCGGTTGCTCCGACCTCCAAGCTTTGTGATCGGGCTTGGTCGAAATCATATCCGGACAATTCCCTGGACCAGGAGACTTCATCCGGAGCTTGCGGGACCCAATCGAAGGTGCAACAACTCTCAGATTGAAGCCACACTTCTCTGAGCCAAGGTATGAGCTAACTCTTCATCCCGAGCTTTTGGAGATTCTCCATTTCAAATGCCTTAGTTTCAATGCATGTTAACCATATAGATGTGTTCGTCTCTTCAAGACGAATCCATAGAGTATAAGAACATGAAAATCCATTGAGAATCGAGTGAGATCTTAGGGATTTAGTGTGGACGGCTCTCGGGTTAGAACACTTGGGGACGATGAACGGATGTCGTCCATTCAAAACACGCGCGGACGGACGGCTCAGATGGCGTCGGACCAGGAGACGGTACGAGAACCGCGGGGCCCGGTCTGCTGACTCAGGTGGCGGCGTCGAATGGGAGCGCGCCGCGTGGTCTTTCGGAGCTGCCGAGGATGCGCTGGCGCCGCGTGGATAAATAGAAAAATAGGGTATTTTCTGATTTATTTAATTCGCTAAACTTCAAAAATTCATATCTCTGTGAAGAGAGGAGAATAATGTGGAAAAGAAATCACTTAATTTCATCAAATATTTTATTTTTCATAATTTATTTACTCTCTGCATTGTTTTAATTCTCCATGCATGCATACAATTCACCATGGCATGAGACCATAGGGCTGTTGAAGCCTCTGAATTTGGGAACATTTCCTAAATTTTCCAAAGTCAGAGGCCATCCCTATGAAGAGTTCTTGATTTTTCAAGTTCGAGTCACTTGTTTTGAGTATTTTAATTCCAGTAAATAGCATGTTGTGAAATAAATTCTAGGAAAATTTGGTGATGTTCCTTATGACCAGAGAACCCAAGGAAAAATAGATTTTGGCTTAGTTCATTCAAAACAACCCTAATTGGCTTAAACACCAAAAATAGGTCTTTAATTAATTAGAGTTAACCAGGCATCAAATTGACTTGAAATCAATTCTACACTGACCTTTAGGATCAGAGGAATCCACCATAAAAATTTGAAGTCAATTGGACTTGGTTAACCCCACTAATTGGGTTGATTAAGTCACTTAGCCATTTTTAACTTAAAAAATTCATAACTTTTAAAATACCTTTAAAAAATTCACCAAATTAGTTTTGGAGCCTCTCTGATATCAGGGGAACCTAGGAAAATTAAAATTTCAATTTTTTAAAAAGGTTGATTTTTAATAATATTTTAATATTTTTAATAATTAAAAAATAATAAAAATCACAAAAATAATAAAATTCACCAAAATGTCACATTTTGAATTTTAATCACATAGGAACAAACTCCATATTTTTCCTAGGTCTATTTAGTGAGAAATTGAATTTTAAAGCTTTAAGGTAATTTTAAAATTAAAAAAAAATGTATTTTCTAGCATTTTCACCAAAATAATTATAATAAATCATAGAAAAATCAGAAAATTGCAAAATTTGCTTCTCTGGTTTCCTTGATATCAGAGAGATTTTTGAAAAATATAAAATCCATTTTTCAACATTTATTTCATTTTTAAATTAATTAACACTCCAAAACTTAAAATAATTATAATAAAAATAATATAATTCAAAAAATCACCAAAATTGATCCAAGTGCTTCTCTGGTCATTAGAAATGTCCCATAATTTTCTTAAGGACAGAAACTTTCATTTGGTCATGTTATCAAATTTTCCTTGAAAATCTCTATTTTCCACCAAAAATAATTATATAAATAAATTAAATATAGAAAAATCACATTTTCTCCTCTCATGTCTTTATTGACATATGAGTGAAGTCACATAAAAATTTCAAGTTCATTTGAGCTCAATTTAGTGAGTTATGAAATTATTAAGCTTAAGGGTAAAATGGTAATTAAACTTTTAACCCTTAATTAAAACTTTAGGTTTAATAAAAAAATCAACAAGTAAAATATTTGATCTTAATCTGATTTGGATGATTGAAATTTAAATAATTAAAGGGTAGAAACCCATTAAACAATTTTAAAATGATTAAACTTTAATTAAATAGTAGATTAAATTTGGAAGAATAATAAATTGGAATTATTAAAATAAGGGATATTTATTAGGAAGAGATTTATTCTTTAATTTAAAAATCCCTAAACTAATTATATCATTAATACTTAACTCTTAATTAAAATGATAACTCAAATGTAAAATATTAAAAGGCTTAATTGAATTATTAAACTCTTTTAAAATTTCAATTAAAATTAAAAATAAAGTAAATTAAAATTAAATTAAAATTAAATTAAATTAAACTAAATTAAAATTAAATTAAAATTAAATTAAATTAAAATTAAATTAAATTAAATTAAATTAAATAATTAAATTAAATTAAAATTAAATTAAATTAGATTAAATTAAATAATTAAACAAATTAAATTAAATCAAATTAAATTAAATAAAATTAAATTAAATTAAATTAAAATTAAATAATTAAATTAAATTAAATTAAATTAAATTAAATCAAATCAAATTAAATTAAAATTAAATCAAATCATATTAATTAAACATCAAATCAAATTAAATTGAACTATATTAAGTTAAATTAAAGCTCAATTAAATTAAGTTGAATTAAATATAACATCACTTAAGACATAAAGAATTCAAAATAAATCTAAAATAACTTGAACACTATTCCAAATTTAAACCCTTTAACTTAAATCAAATCATTTGAATACTAATTTACCCTTGAAAGCTTTGATTATTATAACTCCTAAATGAAACATTAAATGAAGTGCTACTTCACTCATAGGATATTCAAATGTCTTAATTCATTGGGCAAGTTAACAAAACTTGAAAACCTCGGAAGATTGATTCATTTATATATTTAAATTCATTTGGACTTAAAACAATCCTAGAAATATTGTAAAGATGTTTAAGATTCTTCTTAAGCACTTCCTCAATATGATAGGATATTTATAAGAACAATTGGATTTAATTGTTCTTTGATGAAGAAAATCGTCTTCAAACAAAAACACAAAGAACCTAGACGTCATAGGAGATGACTAACTATAGGATTAGGAATTTGGTAGAAAACCATAACCTTTCCCTTAGCTTTACCTAGGAACTTGCTTAAATATTCTAATTGTGTTTTAAGTGCAGCTTGGGATGACGGGAAGACCCTCCAGGTACGCTTTTATTTTATTGCAATTTACTTTCTTGCAATTTACTTTCTTGCAATTTACTTTCTTGTAATTTACTTTATTGCAAATGCACTTTACTTTTCTTGCATGATAAAACAACTGTTGCATGAAAACCCACACCTTTAGGATAGCCCCTAAAAATGAAACCAAAACTAAGTTAAAAGTCATTGCAAGATAAAATTCACCGCCACAACATTTCAAAATATAAAACAACTCAAAATTTAATCACAAACAGAACACAAAACTACAATTGCAACTAAATTAAAACGTCCCGTTGGATGATCGGGAATACCTCGGATGATGTAACCTACGTGTTGCTAACGGGATTTCCCGCAGTCTAAATGAAAGTGTGGAACTCATTCAATTGAGTTTAGCAAATTCATCCGGACTAAGTGAATCCGATAAAAATAATGATGCGGAAGGATGGAACCGTGGGATCTTAACCGGTGTCGTTATAATCAACTTTAAGATTTGTTTTAATCAAAATACAAAAACACTTGGAAATTAAGACTTCTCTAAACCAAAACACTTTTCTCATCCCTTGATTTATGATTTCTAAAACTAAACCTCTGCAACAACAAGGAGCTTGGAGCATGGTGGGCAGCACGACCATCGTCATCAACAAAACTTGAACCTACTTCAGCAAAACCTTCTTAGAATTAAACAACAAAGCCATAGGACTTCGAGGTAGCTTGCCTAGAGCAACATAAACCCTCAACCTTTGTTAGGCATTTGCATGATCAGGTCATGTAAATTAAACCCTAACCGGACTTAGGATTCCGAGGTAGTCGTCCGATACGACATAAACCCTCATATCTTCTAGGCTATTTGTTTGATTTCATCATACAAATATAAGCCCTAATTAATTAAAATTGGTAAGATCAAAACATTAAACAAAAATTAGGACTTTCCTAAACTCAAGCCAAATGATAGGATAGTCGAGAAGTTACCGAAGTTCACTTCGAATCTGTGATTTCTCCTACTTTTCTTCCTTTGGATTCCCAAAACAAAATGTTCAAAATTTGATCCATTCCCTATTGAAATTCCAAAATTCAATCCTTGAAAACTTAAACTTTGAAATTCTTGAGAGCAGAATTATTGGTTATTATCGAGAGTTTTCTTAGGTGATTCCTATCACTTAAGATGTAATTAACTATAGGGGCTTGCCCTTATAGGGAATTTTAAAGAACCCAGGTAATATAAACCCTGTTTAATACTTTCATATTAAGCAGGGGAATTTGTCGGCTTATGAAATTGGTTCGAAGACCAAACGGATGTCACAAAACTTCTAGTTTATTTGATCGAGCCCCACCGTCAAGCAGTGTGTCTATCCTTAGGGATAGATACGTGGTTTATGGTGCGGTGCTCGTTTATATAAACTATTTGGGATGTGAGATCGGTTCAATCTCAAATTAAAAATTATTTTCAAAATCAAATACTACTTTCTAAATTATATATATATTTAAATTAAATTTAAAATTTAAATTCGCCGACAACTTCCGTTAGGCGACCCCTTTTAAAATACAACACAACCTAAAAATAGTGCCAGACAAATTCGACATTCTAAAATTGAAATTGACATAACCGACATAAATCGATGTTGACATAATCAACGAAAATTTGACATTTCAAAAATAAAACAACATGATTAGCATGAAGTTGACATTTCGAAATAACTTGACATTCAAAAAAAATATTCTCTGACATTATTTCTGACAATATTTTCTTTGCAGGATGAAGACAAGAAATTCCCTTTAGATTTTCTTTGCATGTCCAAGGATGTGCTAACTCTGTTTTGCAGGACGTCGACGACTGAATATTATCAATAAAACAAAATAAAACTTTTAGGTTAGACATATAACCTGAAACTTTTCAACAAAACAACGACATTGACAACAAAACAAAACTTTTAGGTTAGACATATAACCTGAAACTTTTCAACAAAACAACGACATTGACAATAAAAAAAAACTTTTAGGTTAGACATATAACCTGAAACTTTTCAATAAAACAACGACATTGACAACAAAACAAAACTTTTAGGTTAGACATATAACCTGAAACTTTTCAACAAAACAACGACATTGACAATAAAACAAAACTTTTAGGTTAGACATATAACCTGAAACTTTTCAACACCACAGCGACATGACAACAAAACTAAAACCTTTAGGTTAGACATAAATCCTAAAGTATTCAATAACATGATATAACGACATTTGGGAGTGATAGTGGGTACATCTCTCCTTAAAATAGATTTTTAGAAAACAAATGATTAACATTAATTAGAAGTTTTCTTAAACAATCGAGAATTGTTTAAGATGTAATTAACTATAGAGGCTTACCTCTATAGGAGATCTAAAAGAACCCAAAATAGAAATCTCTGGTTTACTATGATTTTCTTAATATGAAAATTCTAGAATACGTTATTCTAGAATATCCTCATATAAGAATTATCATAAACATCTTTTTCTGCTATTAGTCCAAAAAATACTCTAAATCCTTCATAGGATTTATACGAATAAAACTAGGCTAATATTTGATGGAGACTCCTTGACATTGATATGATAGATTGGATGGTGATGACATGACTTCATCCGCACCAAGGACATTCGAAAAATTAAATTATATATATACTTTTGTTTCCATCGCCGCCAACTGCCTAGCAACGCAAAAATTAATCCAAAAGAAACTGAAAAAAATTATGAACAAGCAAAAGCTGTACAACTTAGAAGTGGAAAGGAATTAAAAGAGAAAATTCAGAATGAAATTGAAAAAGAGAGAGAAGTTGACGAGATTGAAAAACCTAAAGAAACTCTTTCTCCAAGTAAAGATCAGACTATAATTCCAATTGAAGTGAAAGTTAAAAGACCACCACCACCTTTTCCTCAAAGATTAAAACATCAGAAGCTTCACCATCAATTTTCTAAGTTCTTTGAGATTTTTAAGAAACTTGCCATCAACGTTCCTTTTGTTGAAGCTTTGGAACAAATGACGAGCTATGCAAAATTTATGAAGGATATTTTAAGTAAGAAACAGAAATTTGAAGCTTATGAAACTGTTGTACTAAGTGAAGAATGTAGTGCAATAATTCAGAAGAAACTACCTCAAAAACTTAAAGATCCTGGAAGTTCACTATACCATGTGTTATTAGAGAAAAATTTTGTGGAAAAGCCTTATGTGATTTAGGAGCAAGTATTAATCTCATGCCATTTTCTATCTTTCGAAGGTTAGATTTAGGAGAGATTTCTCCCACCACTGTAACTCTTCAGTTAGCTGGTTGATCTATCTCTTATCCTAAAGGAGTTATAGAGGATGTTCTTGTTAAGGTGGATAAATTTATCTTTCCTGTGGATTTCATTGTACTGGATATGGAAGAAGATAAAGAAATACCTATTATTTTAGGGAGACCTTTTATAGCTACCGGACGTGCTATGATTGATGTAGAAAAAGGAGAATTAACGATCAGAGTTAATGATCAAGAGGTAACATTCAATATTTTGAAATCAATGAGATATCTTGAGAAAGAAAAATGCTATAATATAGATATTTTTTATTATATAATTGAAAAGCATTATCAAGAAAAATGTAAGGTCATTTATGAAGAAAAAGATGATAAATCTGTGCTATATAATGAGTCATTAACTGAAGAAATTGAAGAAGTAACTGAAGAAAATTTATTTGAAGATACTCATTATATTCATGATAATTGAGAAATTTTAGACACAATTAAAAATGATATAATTTTACCCTCAATTGAAGAAACCTCTGAACTGAAATTAAAAATGTTACCTTCACATTTAAAGTATGCATTTCTTTAAAATTCATTAACTTTACCTGTAATTATGTCTTCAGAGGTAAGCAAAGATCAAAAAGAAAAATTAATAGGAGTTCTTAAGAACTTTAAGAAAGCTTTTGGTTGGACTATTGCAGATATAAAAGGAATAAGCCCTTCAATCTGTATGCATAGGATTTTAATGGAAGAAAATTGTAAACCCACTATTGAACCTCAAAGAAGATTGAACCCTATTATGAAAGAGGTTGTTAAAAAAGAGATTTTGAAATGGTTAGATACTGGAATTATTTATCATATTTCGGATAGTCAATGGGTAAGGCCTATTCATTGTGTTCCGAAGAAAAGAGGAATAACTGTCATTGTTAATGAAAAAAATGAATTAATTCCTGCAAGACAAGTTACTGGATGGTGAATTTGCACTGATTATCAAAAATTAAACAACGCACTAGAAAGGATCCTTTTCCTTTACCTTTCTTGGATCGGATGTTGGATAAACTGGCTGGACACTCAAATTTCTATTTTCTGGATGGATATTCTGGTTATCATCAATTACCCATTGCTCCTGAGGACCAAGAGAAAACAACATTTACAAGTCCTTATGGAACAATTACCTTTAGAAGAATGCCTTTCAGTGTATGTAATGCACCTGCAACTTTTCAAAGATGTATGATGTCAATATTCTATGATTTAATTGATAAAGGAATTGAAGTATTTATGGACGATTTTTCATTTTTTGGAACTTCTTTTGAGTTTTGCTTGGAAAATATAACGAAAGTTCTGAAAAGATGTGAAGAAATAAATTTGATTCTAAACTAGGAAAAATGTCAATTTAGGGTCACAGAAGGAATTATACATGGACATAAAATTTCACAAATAGGTTTGGAAGTTGATCAGGCAAAAGTGAAAATTATTGCTGAACTTCAACCACTTACTAACGTTTCTGATGTGAGAAGTTTTCTGGGTCATGCTGGATTTTATAGGAGATATTTAAAGGATTTTTCTAAAATTGCTAAACCTCTTTGTCATTTATTAGAAAAGGAATCTAAATTCAAATTTAATGAAGATTGTCTGAATGCGTTCAATATTCTAAAAGAAAAATTAATCACTGCACCTGTTATTGTTGCACCTGATTGGAGTAAACCTTTTGAATTAATTTGTGCTGCAAGTGATTATATAATTGGAGCTGTATTGGGAGAAAAATATGAGAAAATTTTCAAAATTATATATTATGCTAGCAAAACTCTTAATGAAACTCAAATAAATTACACTACTACTGAAAAAGAGCTTTTAGCAATAGTATATGCCTTTGATAAATTTAGACCGTATCTTCTAAGAAAGAAATGTATCGTACATACTGATCATTCTGCTATTAAATATTTAATGTCTAAAAAGGTTGCTAAACCTAGATTGATCAGATGGGTTTTACTATTACAAGAATTTAATTTTCAAATAGTGGATAGAAAAGGAGCTGACAACCAAATTACTGATCATTTATCCAGAATAAAAAATGATAGTGAGAAGATTTATGAAGAAAATATAAATGAGAAACTCCCTGATGAACAATTATATGTTATTCAAGGATTACAAATGCATTGGTATGCAGATATAGTTAACTATTTGGTTAGCAATATTTTACCATATGGATTGAATAACAAATATATTAAGAAATTAAAAAATGATTGTAAATCATATATTTGGGAAGATCCTCATTTATTTAAAATAGGAAGAGATTTTGTGATTCGAAGATGTGTACCTTATGAAAAAACTTTTGCAATTGTTCAAAAATGTCATGATTCTGAATTTGGAGGACACTTTGGAGTGGATAAAACTGCATTTAAAATTTTAAATTCTGGATTCTATTGGCCTACATTATTTAGAGATGTTGGACATTATGTGAAAACTTGTGATCGATGTAAAAAATTGGGAAATATATCCAAAAAAGATGAAATGCCTTTAAGCTATATAGGTTTAGACTTTATGGGACCTTTTGTACCATCATCTGGAAAGATTTATATTTTATTAGCAGTTGATTATGTTTCAAAGTGGATTGAATTTATAGCTTTACCTAATTGTGATTCCCAAAGTGTTTCGAAATTTTTAAAGAAGATGATTTTTACAAGATTTGGAATGCCCAGGGTAATTATCACAGATGGTGGAAGTCATTTCAGAAATATAAGAATTCAATCATTACTGGAAAAATTTGGAATTAAACATAGAATTGCAACTGCTTATCACCCACAAACAACTGAAATGACTGAAGTATCAAACAGAGAAATTAAAAGAATATTAGTGAAGACTCATAATCCTAAAAGAACTAACAGGGTTGATAGACTTGTTTCTGCATTATGGGCTTATAGAACAACTTATAAGACTCCTATCAGAATGTCACCTTATCGGTTAATTTATGGTAAACAATATCACTTACCTGTTAAACTGGAATATAAAGCTTACTAGGCGATAAAGGAGTTCAATTATAATTTGAATGCTGCAAGAGAGAAATGATTATTACAATTGAATGAAATGGAAGAGATTAGAAATGTGTCCTATGAAAATGTAAAGATTTATAAGGAAATAATGAAGAAATTTCATGAGAAAAAAATTTTAAGGAAAATATTTGGGCCTGCACAAGAGGTATTATTATTTAATGCTCGTTTATTATTATTTCCTGGAAAATTAAGATCTAAATGGACGGGACCATTTATAATTGAGAAAGCATACCCTTATCGAGCTGTGGATATTAAAGATCCCAAAACTGGAAAAATATTTAAAGTTAACGGATTAATATTGAAGCCTTATATGGGAGAAATGAAACCAAATTACAAAGAAGCTTACGAACTAAGTCTACCTGATTAATACAACTGATTAGGTCGGGCTGGCGACGTTAAACCAAGCGCTTTGTGGGAGGCAACCAATTTATTATCATTGTGATTATTTTTTATTTGAATTTATTTTAATCGTTGTTTGTGTGTTGATCATAACCTTTTAATAGACCAATTTTTAGGACCGAAACTATGTAAAATTTGACGATAGGCAAAACAGAGTCGAACACGGTTCCGACACCAGAAGTCGGCACCTAAGCGCAGCATAACCATTAGTATCGATAGTCCGACACCTAAGCGCCACAGTTACAGATCATGGAAAGACCAAAAAACTTCAGTTTTTCACACGAAATCTCTTTATAAATTGCCCTAACATCATCCCCAATCCGTAAGCAACCTTATTTACGACCAGAGCAATCTATTTTGGAGGAGATAAGAGGAGTTTGGAAGCAATGGATAGAGGAAATCATGGAAATGAGGTAAGAGACAAATACCCTAAAGATCATCAACCTTATTTAATGGTTTTATTGTAGTTAGTTTGGAGAGGTTATTTAGTCATTTATAAATGGTTGAAGCGAAGCTTCAAAGAATTGGGAATTGTTTGCACAAGATTTATCATCAAATTGAGCCTTTGGAATGGCAAACGAAACTTCAGTTTGATCATATGGCAACCTATCAAGACCCTCAAGTAGTAATGTATGCGAAGAACAAGTGGATTAATGAAAAGAGGACTTTGGAATTCTCAAGGGCGTAGTTTTCTATCACTGTGGTCCTAGAGAACTTCATTGCGAAAGAGATGGAAATTGAGTTCAGTGTTGAATTGAACTTTTATGTGTTCTAGGTGTGATTGAGTCAAGTATTAGTGTGTCGAATATCGAGTTTGTGTGTTTGCTTAATTGTTCAATGTGCGTTGATTGTTTGAAAATTTGCTTTGAATTTATGTTGCTTGTGTTATTTATAGAATGATGAACCTTGTTATAGTCTTATTCTGGAATTTATTGAGCTTGGAATGAAAAATATGAAATGGAATTGAAGAGCTTGGTTATATCTTGAGTTTGAAATGTGGATCTAAGTTATCATTTTAATTGATTTTGGAAATGTTTGGAGGACAGAAATTGGATTAATACTCTCATGTGAATAATTAGAAGTCGAATTTGATAAGTTTTTGTGGAAAATATAATATTTAAATCGAGTTTTCGGAAAGGCGAGTCTGGCACCTAGTCGCCAGAACTAGGCGCCTAAGCACCGGTTTAGCCTACACCCGGAATTCTGGTTTATTAACCCACCAACACCATTTTTAAAGCCTAAGCTTTTTTCTTCTTCCCGTTTTCGCAAAAATCAACCTAGAGATCCCATTTGTGGACAGATTATCAATTTTTTAAGCTTGGAATAACTTGATTTCTTCATCCTAAGGTCGATCTACATTCTAAACCAATTATTTTCGATTTTCACCATGGATTTTGCTCTCTTTGAAGAGAACCAAAATTTTGAGAAAAAAAATTATTTTTAGAGTTAAATCCATGGATTTTTAAGCTCTTTCAAGTTTGAAAAGCTTAAATTAGTTCATTTCCTTTGATCCTATAAATTTATTTTGTGTTTTTATTTCACGTTTAGATGGCACCTAAATCTAAGTGAGGAAAGGAACGATAAAATTTTGATCGTAGCAAGTTTGATGCTGCTGCGACACATTTTCATTACAACGATTTTGCTACAACAAGGAAGTTTATCTCTAAACGAATTTTTACAATCCTGGAGGAAGGATTGAAGAAATGAACGTTGCACTCAACTGACAACGATTCTGTTATTTTACTGTTGTTGTTGTTATCCCTGTTGTTAGGGAGTTTTATGCAAATTTTGTGGATGCTGAAGAGTACGTGATCTTCATAAGAGGAGTTGGAGTAGGATTTACTCCAGAACGAATAAATGTTTTCTACAGACTGCCGCCGAACTTCAAATGCTGTTACTCTGGATTATCTCCATCTGAGGGAGATTTTGAGATGATTATTGCTTACCTGACAAATGAGACTGGAGCTTGGAAGATCCGGAACAAAAAACAGGTAAATTTTTCATCTACTAAGCTAAATGGTGTTTCAAAGGCATGTCATTATTTTATTTTTGCTCGCCTCCTTCCATCCAACTATTTGAGTGAGGTTACTAAGGATAGAGCTATCCTCAACTACTCGATACAAGAGAGAAAGTCGATTGATGTTGAGAGTTTCATTTATGATTCTGTAGAGGCCACTACTCGTTCTATCACTTCTGTGGGACTGGGATTTCCATCTTTGATTTATTCTCTGTGTGAGAATGCTGGAGTTGTTGCTGAGGTTTCAGAGGAAAATCTCAAGTCTACAAAGCTCATTGGACGAGAAAGTGTCAGTATCTTTGATCGACTTCGAGGTAAGAGTTCTACTGCACCTTCAAGTTCATTACCTACTTCTAGTAGACCTTCTAACTCTGGACCTTTTACTTCTGCTAGTGAGCCACCATCTAGTTTCTGGGAATCCATGCATGATAAGTTTACGGAGCAGCAAAATGAGTAACTTCTAACTCATTGTAGACTAGATACGATCGATAAGAAGATCGATCATCTTTCTGAGTACACCTAAAGGAAGAGTGATTATGATGGTGAGTATTCTGAGTCTCTTGTTATATTCCTGAAGGGTGATCATGATGTTCAGTTCCATACCTGTCCTAGATTCTTACCTTTTATAGAACCGAAGGATGTAGAATTTTCTTTTGGTGATGAAGACTACGAGGCTACAGCTAGTGATTAGTAGTTGGATTTACCTCCTGAGATGTGTTGATTCTGTTTTTAGTTTATTTCTAGTATGTTAGTACTGATGAGTCTGATTTTACTGTTATTTGTTAGTGTTGATTTGTTTAATTAACTTTATGTGGACTTTTAAGGATTAGACTGTTTTAGATCATCTATTGTGTTATGTATTAAAGACTGAAGTATGGATGAATTTTTATTTTCTATGATAAATGTTTGTTTCTATTGCAGCCTACTGTTTAGTATTCCTAAATAGTTAGTAATGTTACATGTTTTTTTTTAAATAAATTTTTTTTTTGTAGAAATTAACTTCTGCTCTGTAAAATTTTCTATATATGCTTAATCATTTTTGTTACATACATATTAAAGCATGTGTAGAAGTAGAAATGAGTTTTTCCTTACTATATCATCATTGCACCTTGATAAATTCCTATTTATTTCTTTCTCTCATACTTTAGAAAATTTTATGATTTATTTTTATGCTAAAGCTAAACTTTGGTGGAAGGGAAAATTCTTTGAAATTTAAATATTATTTGTCCTTAATGTACTAATATTTTCTTTAAAAATATTAACACAACATAAGGAATGAAAAATCTATTTAAGATTACTTAAATTTTTGAATTTATAAATAATTTAGTAAACTTAACTAAAATTCCAATAATTTTGATTGATTTTAAGAATAGAATTATTTAACTTAAAGAATAATAAGATTAAAATTATTTCTATTTATAGTAAAGAGAATTGTATTTTTAAAATACTAAGTAATCAAGATTATTACTTGAAAAAGAAAAGATTGAAATAATTTTTGAAAAATACTTATTAAGAATGTCATATTTTTTAAGTGAAAATGTATAAGTTTTTAAATATAAGATAAGGATAGTGAAGTTCAAAATCATTAACAGGCTATCCAGATATAATAATCCTCACTTGAAAAAGAAAAAGAAAGAAAAAGAAAAGGATTAAAAAACAATCCCTCAAAAGAAAATTAATATATAGGATTGAAAAACAATCCAAAATGCGAGGAGAAGTTTGAGGAAAGCCTAATCAAAAATTAGCTTCACTTGAATTATCTTATAGGATGAAAACTAATTACATTTTTAACTTAATTTTTATGTACAAATATTTTTATTACAAAAATTTTTCATGAAAGTCGTTTTCTAGTAAATATTCTTTGTGTCCTTAATATGATAAATTACAATTATTCTTGAAATAAATGAAAAATTAGATCTCTTATAATTTGGTAGTTAAATATTCTTTAATTCTTAAAATTAAACATAATTAGTGAAATTTAGTTAAAGATTTGCTAAAGCTTTTATAAAGCCAAAAATTACAAGGAATCTTAAATATTTAAACTTCATTCCAAATGTTATACATTTTATGTAATTAAACATGTTACTTGAGGACAAGTAACGATTAAGTTTGGGGGAATTTGATCCGCTTTCAAAATACCTATTTTTATGTCTTATTTATGATTCAATTCTTAAGGATATTATGCTTTAATGAAAGGTATTTTTATATTTTTTTATGTAGGTGGTAAAAAAAGAGTTCAAGAAGGAAAAGGAGCAAAAAGGAGCAAAAATATAGCTTAAAGAGCAAAGATACCGAAATTATAGGTCTGGCGCTTAGGCGCCATAATCCGGTGCTAAAGCGCCAGATCGATATTGAAGCAGATAAGATATTTGACGAATTTGGGTAGTTAATTTGACATTGTTAAGCGGTTATCAGACTTTCTAGAAGACTGAAAGTTACTCATAATACATATGATACAATGCATCTGGACATGGGAAAACAGTTTTAATCACGAAGAGGTGAGATCCAAAGTGAAGAGGTGTGAAGACTTGGTCACACATTGTGGCGCCTACGCGCCAGATTCCGGTGCCTATGCGCTACAGTTACCTTCTATAAGATACATTGTATTTGGACGAATTTTGAATAGGTGCCTTAAGCAACCCCTGGTCAAATTCGAAGCTCTATAAATAGGAGTCAATTCTACAGAGAAAAATTCACCCTAAAGCCCATTTTAGCTCTCTCTCTAGTCCCCAATTACTCTAGAGTTCTCTTAAACTTTTAGGGAGCCTCTTTCTTTAGTATTTAGTGATTTTATTTTGAGTATTACTACTCAATTCCTTGAGTAGAAGTGTGAGTTTTCAAGTATTGTTATTGTTGATGTCTTGTACCTTGCATTGGAGTCAGTAGGAGTCAGCAGATCACTTGAAGGAACATTCCAGATAAGTATATGTAACTTGGTTTAAAGTTTTATAAATATATTTTGAAGTAGTTAGTTTTCTTTCTCTTTTCAACTATGAAAAGATAATAAGATAATTAAATTTTGTTGGAGAACTTAACTTAAAATATTTATAAAAATTGTGATGATATTAATACTTGATCTTAATTTACTTTTTAAACTGACCATTTAAATTATTAAAACCTGTTGAAGAATTCTGAGACCTATCCGGAGATGAGTTCTTAACTAGTAGATATCACATGAACCTTGGGTAATCGAAGGCTATATGCGGGTTATTCAAGGTGAAGTGCAAATAAATAGGAAGATATTGTTTATTGGGCATATAATTAATTAGTTTTTAGAGTGATAGACTAAATTCTAATAAATTGATTTATAGAAAGGGAACGAGTCACTGGTAGGGCTGACCTTAGCCACCCTTGGACATCTAGAAGTGTGAGCCTAGATTAACCCATTCTACTAATAAAAAATTCTAAATCGATCTATAGATTAGCTAATGTTCTTTATACTATAGAGCGAAGGTAAAAAATATGAATGCTTCTATTTGGCATAATACCATAATCTATGTTCTCCACAAATGATAATTATTCTAAAAAATCTTGGATTAGTTGAAAAGGAGAAAGTTGTTTTATTTATACTTGCATTAGTCTTTACTTTTTAGTGCTTACTACTTTTAATAGAAATTTTATTAAATTTAAAAAATCTAAATTTTGAAAAGAAAAAAAAATAATAAGTATTTTTAATTTGAAAATTTAATAAATTTCTTAAATTAATTTTCTCGTAATCTTCCATGTGGGATCAATAATTAGGACTCTAATAGAGCCATGTATTACTTGAAACGATACGTATACTTGCGTTTGAAATTGTGACTTTTACTAAAATTATTATAAATATTTAAATATAAATTCTTAAATTCTTACATAAGCAAAGGTCGAACCACATCAAGTTTTTGATGCCGTTATCAGAGATTAAATCTTCTAGCAGTGGTAACAAATTCTTGCATTTTTAAGTATATATAAAGTCGCATCAAGTTTTTGGCTCCATTGTCAGGGATTAAATCTTCTAGTTGTGGTAACAAATTTTTGCATTTTTAAGTATACATAAAGTCTCATCAGATGTCCAAACCCATACAGTGATCCATGATGATTAATCCCAAAATAGACTTAACAATTATAGAACCAACATCAATAGGCATCCCCTTTTGAATACAATAGTTCAAGATAACACACTCCTTAATTACTTTAATTATTTTCCTATTTGGGAGTAATTTTTCACATATGAAATAATGTAAGTGCTTTGACATAGGATTTAACAGTGTGATCGAAAAACATACATACCTGTTATCTCTTATCTCCCAATCATCACTTTCATCTGTCAAATATATGTATATATCATTCATGATGTCCTTTGTTGGGGCAAAGTTTGAATAGTGGCAGATCAGCACATTATCAATCATGTATAAATCATTAATCTTTGTAGGATTAAGTGTGACAAACCTACCTCGGACATAGACTGATCCTTGGTTTACTCTGTGAAGATTTATATAAAACTCTTTCATAACCGGAATAACTACGGCGGAAGTAGTATAGCATAACACTACTCAACATCTCTAAATAATGAGTTCATCAGTTCGAGTAGTAGGAGAATTTATACATCAATTCACAAAGCCTCACTCTTTAATCAACCTCATCCTTGAGATATTCTTGTTGAATAGATGTTGCACTCCAAACTGACGAACTTTATACTGTTGAAATCCTGAAGTCTTGAAGTTTCTATCGAGTCAAAATCCATTTGGACAAGATTTGTGATGTTCCTTTTCATTCCTCTAGAAGTTCCTACATCTAAGAGTGATTTTTGGGAGTTCAAGTGGAAGAATTGCCACCTAAAATAGCCAAAATTTAAATTTAAAGACAAAAAACTACTTTATGAACTACGGCGCTGTCCAGCATTGATAACAGCGCTGTTCGGCGCTTGTTCAAATTTTTCTAAATTTTGCTTTGTCCAAATTCATTCAAAACTTCTATTTGATTCTTTTTTGTAATGTTGTTAATGATATTTAAGGAATGGTAGGACTTAATTAAGTATCAAACAAACAAAAATAACACATCAAACAAGCAAACACTCAATAACTGTGGGTTGCCTCTCACAAAGCGCTTGGATTAACGTCGTCAGCCCGACATAACTTCAAGTTATTCAGGTTGATCCAACATTAAAACCTCTTTAAATTTGGTCTATTGCCTTCAAAATATGATTTTGATTTTTATCCATTGACTTTGAACATTCTTCCAGATTTAGGGTCTTCGATAATCACAGCTCCAAATTGATAGATTATTACGACAGTGAAAGGTCTTGCCCATCAGGATTTTAGTTTCCCATGAAATAATTTCAATCTTGTATTGTATAATAAAGCCTTTTGTCCTTGTTCAAATTGCTTTTTAACAATATTCCGATCATGCCATATTTTTCTTCTCTTCTTGTTTATTCTATCATTATCATATGATTCATTTCTGATTTCTTCCAATTCATTTAATTGCAACAGTCGTTTCTCACCAGCATCTTTCAAATTAAAGTTCAATTTCTTTATCGCCTAATATGCTTTATATTTTAACTCATCTGACAAGTGACAAGTCTTTCCAAAGATTAATCTATAAGGGGACATTCCTATAGGAGTTTTATAAGTAGTTATGTATGCCCATAAAGTAGTGTCAAATCTAGCAAACCAATCTAATTTCTCAGGATTAATGACATTCTCTAAAATTCATTTAATTTCACGATTAGATACCTCTGCTAAGACATTAGTTTGGGGATTATTAACCTGTAGAGATTATATACATAATATTATATTTTTCCACCAATCATTGAATCAGATTATTCCTAAAATAGGATCCTCCATCAGTGATGATTACCCTAGACATTCCATATCTTGTGAAATTATTTTTCATCAAAAACCTTGAAACACTTCTAGCATCACACCAAGGTAAAGCTTTTATCTTAATCCATTTTAATACATAATCCACATCAATCAGTATATATATATATATATCCAAATGAAGGTATAAATGGTCCCCTAAAATCTAATCCCCAAGCATAAAAAATTTCAACTTCCAAAGTAAAATTAAGAGACATTTCACTTCTTCTAGATATATTGTCATTTCTCTGACATTAATTACAAGTTTTGATAAATCTATAAACATCTCTGAAAATAGTAAGCCCATAAAATCCAAATTGCAAAATCTTATATGCAGTTCTATCAATTCTGAAATGTCCTCTAAATTCAGAATCATGACATTCTCGAATAATTCTTTCAGTTTCTTCATAAGGCACACATCTCCTAATAATAAGATCTTTACATTGCTTATACAGATAAGGATCATCCCAAAAATAAAATTTAGCATCATGCCTAAATTTTTTTCGTTGTTGCATTGTTAATTTAGGTGATTAAATATTACTAACGATGTAGTTTAGAATATCAACATACCACGATAAATTTCCTTCAGTAATATTATATAATTGCTCATCAGGAAAAGTTTCTATGATTTCCCTTTCAAATTAATCCAATTTAGGTTGTTCAAGTCTAAATAAATGATTTGTTATTTGATTATTGACCCCTTTTCTATTAATGATCTCAAAATTAAATTCTTGCAATAAAAGTATCCATCGAATCAGTCTTGATTTAGCATCCTTCTTTTGCATTAAATACTTAATAGCAGAATGATCAATATGTACTATACATTTAGCTCCAATTAAGTAAGATCTAAATTTTTCAAAGGCATAAATGATAGCTAATAACTCTCTCTATGGTGGTGTAATTAATTTTAGCACCAGTAAGATTCTTACTTGCATAGTATATAACTTTAAACAATTTGTCGTGCATTTGCCCTAAAACCACTCCAATGGTATAATCGTTAGCATCGCACTTTAATTCAAGTGATTTCTCCCACTCAGGTGAAACTATTATAGGGTCATCGATTAATTTTTCTTTTAATAGATCCAAAGCTTTTAAGCATTCATCGTTAAAATCAAACATTCTATGTTTTTCCCAAAGTTGGCATCGAGGCTTAGTAATTTTTGAAAAGTCTTTAATATATTGCCTATAGAAACCTACATGTCCCAAAAAGCTTCCTACTCATCTGACAGTTGTTGGAGGTGGTAATTTTCCTATAATTTGAATCTTCACAGGATCTACTTCCATGCTATATTAAGATATTTTATGCTTAGGCACAATTCCTCCTGTAACCATAAATTGACATTTTTCCCAGTTTAGGACTAAATTTATTCTTTCGCATACTCTAAAACTTTTTCTAAGTTGCATAAGCATGCATCAAATGAATCTCCAAATACTAAGAAATCATCCATAAATACTTCTATTCCATCATCTATTAATTTGTTAAATATGGACATCATACATCTTTGAAATGTTGCAGGCGCATTACATAATCCAAAAGACATTCTTCTAAAAGCAAAAGTTCCATAAGGGCTAGTAAATGTAGTCTTCTCTTGATCTTCAGGAGCAATAGGTATTTGGTGATAACCGATACATCCATCCAAAAGCAATAATACTTGTGTCCAGCAAGTCTTTCTAGCATTTCGTTTAAAAAAGTTAAATGAAAATGATCTTTTTTGGTGGCAGCGTTTAATTTTCTATACTCAATACATATTCACCAACAAGTGATTTGTCTTGTCAATATAATTTCATTTCATTCATTTACGTCAACAATCACTCCTCCTTTCTTAGGAACACAATGAATTGGGCTTACCCAAACACTATCAAAAATATGATATATAATTCCAGCATATAAGCACTTTAAAATCTCATTTTTTAACAACTTCTTTCCTTATTTCAGTCTCCTTTGTGGATCAACTCTAGGTTTATGTTGTTCCTTCAATAAAATTCTATGCATACAGATCGATGAACTAATTCCTTTAATATCAGCAATGGACCAACATCAAGCCATTTTATATTTTTTTAAGGCATCCAGTAATATTTGTTCTTGATATTCATTTAAATCCAAAGATAGAGTGACTGGTAAGTTAGATGATTCTCCTAAAAACATGTACTTCAAATGATTAGGAAGAATTTTCAGCTCAATTTCAGGGGGTTTAATGATAGATGGAATTAAAATTTTATCTCCATTTTCCAAGTATTCAATCTTTAAAATCTTTCATGATAAATTCTAACTTTTCATTCTTCCTATCATCCAAATCATCTTTAATTTCACTTTCATTTTTATCCTCACATTCTAAATTTTCTTTAAACACATCTTTAAAATGATCTTTTCTCAAATAATCGCAGATCTCCATTCAAAAACACTCATCATCTTTTTCATTTGAAGGGTATTTCATAGATTTCATAATATTGAAAGTTAGATCTTGATCATTAACTCTCATAGTTAATTCTCATTTTTGAACATCGATCATGGCTCTCCCACTAGAAATGAATGTTCTTCCCAAAATAATTTGAATTTCTTTATCTTCCTCCATATCTAATACAATAAAGTCCACTAGAAAGATAAATTTATCCACTTTCACTAATACATCTTCCACAACTCCTTTAGGATAAGTGAGAACGATCAGCCAGCTGAAGAGTCACAGTTGTAGGTGAAATTTCTCCTATTCCCAATCTTGTGAAAGTTGATAAAGGCATAAGATTAATACTAGCTCCAAGATCACATAAAGCTTTTCTGAAAAATTTCTCACCTATAACACACAGGATAGTGAAACTACCTGGGTCTTTAAGTTTTTTAGGAAGCTTCTTCTGAATAATTGCACTATACTCACCGCTAAGTGCATCAGTCTTATGTTCTTTGGACTCTTTTTCTTTTTAAGAATATCCTTCATAAACTTTGCATAATCAGGAAACTGCTCTAATGCTTCAACAAAGGAAATATTAATCGTTAATTTCTTAAGAATTTCCAAAAACTTTGCAAATCTATTATCCATGTTCAGTTTCTTTAGTCTTTGAGGAAAATAAGGAGGTGATTTTCAATAGTTATCTTCATTGTTTCAATCAAATATTCATTTGGATCTATCCTATTAGAACCTTTCTCAATGTTCACTTCCTCTCTTTCAACTTAGACTTTTTTTTGAACTCTTGGTTCCAATTCTTTTCCACTCCTTAATTGAATAGCCTTAATTTGCTCTTTGTTTTTATCTTTCAGGTTGATCTCAACATTACTAAGAAGATTCCCAGCTTTTCTATTATTAAGAGCAGTAAATATATGTCCTAATTGATTTTCAATGTTCTTCATCGCAACGTTTTGCCCTTGAATTTTATTACCCATATTCAAAATCATTTCTTCCATAGACAACTTCTTTTCCTTAAATTGTTGATTACTATTAAAAACAGGAGGATAAGAAGGTCTAAAATTTGTATTTTCTTGGTTGTTCGGATTTCCAACTAGATTCATAGGATTGTTTCCCCATTGTGGATGAACAACAGCATTGGTATTATTCCAGTTAAAGTTTGGATGATTCCTCCAACTAGGATTATAATAACTTGAATAAAGATTATTAACTTTATCATGTATAGCAGTCAAGGTTTCATAAGACATTTGAGAGTCCACCATCTGTTCTGATGAATTTTCTTCTAACACTGGGGCTGTTGGAGAATAATTCATTTCATATTAATCTAATTTCTTAGAAAGTACAACAATTTGAGAGATTTGCATAGTTATCTCATAAGTATCATGAATATTTGTTACTCTCTTGGGATTTACCCGCTTAGAGGACCACCATTGAAAATCATTAGTAGTCATCTCTTAAATTAACGAATATGCTTCATCAAAAGTTTTTGACATTAATGATCCACCAGTAGCAGCATCGATAATCAATCTCAATGATCCCACTAATCCATTATAAAATGTTTGAGTTATTAACCATTTTGATAAAGCGTGATGTGGACACTTTTTGAGAAGAACTTTGAATCTTTCTCAAGCTTCATTTATGAACTCTCCATCAAACTGACTAAAAGATGTGATATCATTCCTCAACTTAACAGTTTTTGAAGGAGGGAAATATTTTGACCAAAATGTTTGTAAAAGTTCTCCCCAAGTTCTGATAGATCCAGGTGCTGACAAATTTAACCGCCCCTTAGCCATATCCCTTAACGGAAAAGGAAAAAGTCTAAGCCTAACAGCATCATTTGACATTCCATCATATTTAAAAGTAGCACACTGTTTTAGAAAACAAATGAGATGTAATTTAGGATCTTCATTAGGTGTTCCTCGAAATTGATTATTCTATACCATTTGGATAAAAACAGGTTTAAGCTCAAATGAATTAGCAGCAACATCAGAGTTTTGGATAGTTAAGTGAATTTCATCTGCTGTTTGATTAGCTCAATCTCTTAAATAACTTGGTATATTTTGATTTTTATTATTTAAGTTGTTCACCATTTTGTGAGGATTTTCAAATTGTTTTTGTTGGTTTCAAATTTTTCTAATAGTATGCTCTAATTCTGAACCTATAGATCTGATACTACACATACAAACACAATAAGCACACTAACAAAAACAAACACACACAATTATGACTTGTAATTCAAAAATAAGATTTCAAATACTATAAAATTATTTTTAGCAGTTACCTTTCCTCCCCGACAACGATGCCAAAGACTTGTTACGACTTTTCTAATTTGTCAAAATTAATGAACTCAGATTTATATATATATATATATTGATTTAGTCTTCTATTGAGTCACACGATTAAAGGCAAGTATATGTATCGATCAAGTAATACAGGGCTCTAGTAGAGTCTTAGATATCGATCCCACAGGGAGGACATTAATTTTATAGTGTAGCACATAAATCACTTCTCGAATCACAACACAATTGCAAGCAATTACAATTCTTAAAATAAATATAAACATTTGTAGTTACTAATTATCCCAAAGTATGTTCTAACCTTATAGCAATTTAAACTAACACAAGACTAAATTTATGATAAAGTTCAATTGTAAGAAAGAATCATCCTCCTCTAAAATTATAATATGATGATTTTTGTGACACAGATCAGTGATGCAAATGTATTGTTCCAAATAGGAGCATTCCTATTCTTTACCATTTTCCAAGCGTATAAAGAACATTGGCTAATCCTAAGTGTAGTCCCTAAATCCATGGTTGGGTTGGGAGGTTACTGGCTCTCACTCAAGAGCTCCCACTTCCCTTCTACTGAAGGCTAACTCTCGCCTTGGTTTCCAAACCCTAGGACTAATTGAAGATTTCAGTCTATCACTCTGAAATCTCCAATTCTACGCCAATCAAATATATTACCCTATTTATTTGCACTCAACCCCCATGAACTACATCACTCATTCATTGACATTGAATGTGACCTTCACTTTTGTTGTGGAACTCATAATCCTTTCGGAACATTTGTTTCCCAACAAGTTTTAACAATTTAATTGGTTAAATGAAGTACGAAGTGAAAAGGTCATCACAAATTCTCCATAATAAATTGACACAACATTTCCATATCACAACATCAACACATCACATGAAAAGGAGGAAGACAAAGAAATCTACTCAAGACTCATGAGAAAAATATGACAAAACATGGATTTTATATATAAAAGCAACATCTTACAAATAGAGTAAAGAAAAGACAACTTATCTCAAACTCTTCCCCAAGCGAATCTCAAGGAGTTCCTTTGACTCCTCTTCTTTCTTCACAATAACATACAATTCTCTCTTTAAATAAGTAATGAAGAAGGAATATCTCAATTGCCCTCTCCTCCTACACTCCTTAGAAGAGAACACACAAATCCTAGATTTCCTAAACAAAATGAAAAGACACACTGACTCTTCAATCTCACACACTCTAAACTCTCTCCGCCTCTCTAAATTTGGCTCAAAAGTAGTTTAAATTCAGACATAACTGATTTCCTAAGATTTTCTTCAAGCATCCCTCCAAAATCCGGCCAAATACATTGAATCTAGTTAGAATTTGTAATAGGGCGCGGTTCGACGCAGGATAGGGTGCTTCGGCGCTATTTTCCGCCTTTTGGGTCAAAATTCTCTATAAATTGCTGCGGTTCGGCGCAGGTGACAGCGCCGTTCAGCGCTAGTTCAATAAAATACACTTTTTCCCTAATTTTGCTCCAAATTTGCTCCATTTCGCTTCCTTTTGGTCCAAAGGCCTAAAATCCCTGTACCTGCAAGAAATCATGAAAAATATCTTTCTTTAAAATGCAATATCATCAAAAATAGGTATGAGAAGGACATTAAAAAGCTATCAAATTTTTAGAGGATCACCCCACGATTCCCTTGTGGCCATTCGACCGTTGGGGAACGGATATAGTGGATCCGATAGATCCTCTATCTTCCAGAGGACACAGGTTTATATTTGCAGCTACGGATTACTTCTCCAAATCGGCAGAGGCAGTTCTGCTATGGGAAGTCACAACATAGCAAGTTATGCAGTTCTTTAAAAATTAAGTTGTCTACCGCTTCGGCGTACCACACAGAATCATCTTTGATAATGGGTCTGCTTTTAAGAGAACTAAATTAACAACTTTGTCAAACGTCATGGGATAGACTAGAGGTGCTCTACAATCCATTACCCCAGAGCGAATGGTCTAGTAGAAGCCTTCAATAAGACGTTTGTTAAGATTTTAAAGAAGGCACTCAAAAACAACAAAGTGGATGGCATGAGAAGTTACTGAAGCTTTGTGGGCTACAGGACTACAGTTAGAATGCCGACGCAGTCTATGCATTACGCACTTGTGTACGGGTCCGAGGTGATTCTTCTGCTGGAAGTTCAGCTACCGTTGCTCTGAATCGTTGTCGCCAATCAAATTACGACAAAAGAAAATTGCAAGTTACAACTTACATAATTGGAAGGCCTTGAAGGGAAAAGGTTGCTCGTGTAGCAGAACTTGGAAATTTATCAAGCAAAGATGTTTCAAGCCTAAGATAAATTGGTCCGCTTGAGTTCAATCAAACCTGGTGACCTCGTGCTTGTTTTTAAACGTCTTATCCTTGCATACCACAAGAAAGGTGGAAAATTTGAACCTACTTTGGAAGATCCATTCATTGTGGAACAAGTTTACTCATGAGGGTCATACCAGCTAGTGGATTCTTAAGGAGATTGACCTATGTTGCCAATAAATGGATGATATCTAAAGAAATACTACAGGATGTCATAAAACTGAGAAGGATATTCTTTTCGATGTAGCCAAGTGGCTAATCTCCGTGACTTGGTCTAAATTTTGTAATAAAATAAAATTAAAAAAAAAATTTCTCACAAAATGAAATACGCCTGTTAAATTTCCAATTCCAATTCTTATAAAATTATATTAAATAAGACAATGACATCAAACTAATTTCAAAAATAGTTAAATAAATAATAATAAGTTTGTTATTGTTCTTGTTCATGTAAAGCACCAACCACTGACATTTCCCCTTATTTGCTTGTGTATGAAGTGTCAGGCTACTAGTTGGTGCTTACTTTCAAAGACGGCTTGGACCTTGAGCTTTGAAAATAAGGAACACATTCAAAAAGGCTACAAATATGAAATTAATGATGAAAAATAGTCGTAGAGAGACCAGAAAGACATCAGTACATGGAGACTTTGGAGGATTTATTGACTCAGCTCCTCGCAGAGAGAGATAGTCAGATTTCATCCATGATCACTACTCCAGAGGGTGGTCTCGTTGCTCCTGCAGTTGAGAGAGTTCTAGACACGCTGTTGGCACGTACAAAAAGATGAAATGTAAATCGCCACAAGCATCGCCTCCTGGATAGGATGGAGAGGAGACAGGCTTGGAAGTTAGCCGCCAAGCTATCAGCCATTCCTGATGAATTTTATGAGCTAGAAATGAAAGAAATATATAACAGCTCGCCGCGTACATATACTGAGACGGAGACTGTTGAGGACCCCGCACTGACATGGGATACGATGAAAGAAATTTTTACGGGGTGCTCGACTTGCAACTCGAGTCTACCCAGACAGCCTTCAATGACAGGGGCATTTCTAGAATGCCCACAGTGTCATGTTCTATACTTAGAGGAGTACGACACATTTAAGGAATTTGCGTACCGCCTCAATGCTACTCAGGAGCAGGGAGAATCCCGTTGTTGAGCCATACATACCACAGTTAGTTCTGACAGTGCTGTAACTAGGAGTTCCAGACTACGTGATAGAAAATATCAGAAGAGTTAGAAATAGAGAATTCCAGCACTATTAAAAAATCTAGGGAAGATTTGTCAATATTCTGGAACGTCTCGAGCTTTATATAGAAGTATTTTTGAGGAATGATCAAGAAAAGATTCTGGATTGTTTCTTCGCTCTCCAAGACTTGGGCAGAGCAGGCCGTTTGAAGGAGAGGACATATACAGAGCTAAAAAATGAAAGAGAGGAAAGGGCTGGGTCACCATTCAGTGTGGGTGCTACTATAGTTTTACAAAAGATCGACAGGGTAATCCCCCAGGGATTCTACAGCATGATGGGGTGGATCCGATACCGTCGAAAATTAGGATAATGATAAAGGGATGGTCGAGTGGAACGTGTTGCTTACAGACTGTATTCCCAACAGCTACATCATAAACATTTTTGAGGATGGGGACTGTATCCCACTTCATATCGACCACCATGATTTTGTGTGGCATTTGTACATGGTATCATTTATAAGTGAAACTAATATTTTTTTCGGTCGGGAAATCTATATTGTTGGACCAGGAGAGTTTCGAGGTTCTGTCAAGATCCCTCTACCAGTCAGATCAGTGCTAATGTTGAAAGAAAATGGGGTAGATCATACGAAGCACTGCATCGCAGGAGTTACAGGACAAAGTGTGTCTGTTAACCTCAAAAGAATGGACGAGGACAAGGCACTTTTCTACTACGAGCCAGATCCAGAGTTGGAAAACCTTCATCCCTTACCACTGTGATGGCAATACCTCCGGGTGTTCCCGAGGGGACTTTTGTCCCGGAGCGTTGCCCTGGTAGGTTGTCTTGTCTATGGAGCAGCCTCAGACGGCAGAAATCTACTACCTCCTACACCGGGTCACAGCAGATGTCACTACTTTTCTACCAGCATGATATGATACGATAGTTTTTTTTAGCTTTGTACGCTCGATCGACTTTTGGATACTTCTCAGCATGTGATCAGTTGTACCACTGCTTTCAGCAAAATTAATGATGATTTCTGTTTTAGGTTGGTGAATTTTTTTTAGAAATGTTTCTTTTGGTACGTTGGTCAAAAGTCACTGAACAATGCGTTAGTCCCAAATTGAAAGGAACAAAGATTGATACAAAAGAAAATTAAAAAGAAATTGATAACAAATGGAAGAAGTCAAAATGAAATGAAATAAAAAAAAAATTGAACCTAAATTCAAATACTCCCCAAATAAAATAAAATGAAATGAAATGAAATCAAATAAAATGAAATAAATCAAAAGGAAAAGATAAATTGAAAAAAATTATAAGCTGATTCTCTCTCTCGAGACTCTGAGTCCTCGCACTCATTCTCAAATTCTTCATTTCTAAAAGCACTTCGCGAATTTTGACACTTTGCACAACGTCACTTCCCATAAATTCTAATGTCATGAAATTCTACAAATCTTGCAATGGCTACAAGTCTTGGCCGGATTGCCCCATTTATACTTTCTTCGAAGGTCAACATGAAATTTTCTCTAAATCATTTCATAAGAAATTTCGGGAACAATAGTTAAAGTCTAATTCCCTCCCATTAGCTTGGGTTGGATGCGAGTTCTCGTGCTTTCCTTCCCAAGTCTCTTAAAAATTTCCTATATTTTTTTTCCCTTATTGAGATATTTTCCACCTTCCACGATATTTTCGTGTTGGAGCTTAGTCGTCTGATTCCATCAGATTCCCTAAATTTCTGCATCCTTTCCGAGGTATCTTCCACCTTCCATGATATTTCTGGGTTGGAGCATAGTTGTCTGATTCCATCAATTTTTCTAAATTTTCATTCCCTTTCTGAGATACTGTCCGCCTTCCACGATATTTTTGGGTTGCAGCTTAGTCGTCCGATTCCATCAGATTCCCTATATTTCCATTATCTTTCTGAGATATTTTCCACCTTCCACGATATTTTCGGGTCGGAGCTTAATCATCTGATTCCATCAAATTCCCTAAATTTTCATTCTCTTCATAGATATTTTTAATCTTCCACGATATTTCTGGGACGGAGCTTAGTTGTCCAATTCCATCAATTTTCCAAAATTTCCACATCCTGTCCAAGATATTTTCCACCTTCCACGATATTTCCAGGTCGGAGCTTAGTCGTTTGATTCCATCAATTTCCTTAAATTTCCATTCCCTTCAGAGATATTTTCAACCTTCCACGATATTTCCAAGTCGGATCATAGTCGTCTGATTCCATCAATTTACGTATCTGCATCTTTTCTGAGATATTTTCCACCTTCCATGATATTTCCAGGTCGGAGCTTAGTCATCTGATGTCGTCGAATTCCCCTAAATTTTCACTTCTTTTTCGAGATATTTTCCCCATTCAAGAAATTTTGAGGTTAGTACCTAAATTACGTTTCTCATTTTTCAAGGTTGGTACCTAAATTCATACTCTCCTCTCTGCACTCACTTAAACTCAAAGACTCCCATGAAAATAAGAATCTCAAAATTGAAACAAAGTAAAATTTCACAAGTTCAAAATTCCATAAACATCAAATTCCCATAAATTCAATATTCAAAATAAATTTGAGTTTAGAATAAAATTAAAATTCAAATTTAAATCTAAAATTAAATCCTAATTCCAAGTCTAAATTCCAGTTTCAAATCAAATCGAATTGGACTCCTTCAGAGTTTGGAGGCTTGAAATTCATAGCTCCATAATGAGGGTTTCCTACCTGCTTTCCCCAGAGAGAGTTCCCAGATTTGTAGGTCTTCAACCAGATAATCCCCAAAAGAAACTTCCTCGTTGAATTCTACATTTTATCTTGAGTTTTAACTCAGACAGTTGTGTTGGTTTTCTTGATCTCTTCGGTCAACACCAATATGTTCGATGTGCTTGTCCATTTGTTGACCTATTGGGAGTCCATTTATTGACCTCACTTTTGGTTGAGGTCTAGTCTTTCCATAGAATAGCCTAGGGTCTAGCCATAGGGATTTCCTAATGAATATCTAAGAAGACTAGCAATGGAACCCTTACTTCATAGAAAATCATAAACACTTCTTTGCTTCACTTGGAGTTTTCAAATATTTAAAATCTAACCTCTAAGTTCTTAGGAGGATGAGACCAAGCATAAGAAAACTCAGAAGGTGTTCCCTACATGATGGTTAAGCCTTAAGACTGACCCTGGGTTGTATGGGTGAGGCTCACACACAAACTTACACATAGCAATCTCACAAACTACCTCACAACCCAAAACCAAAGTTCTCCATACTTGATCCCTGATGTGACTTTTTCTATATGCAAGGATATATGAACAATAGATATATAAAATTTTTTATAAATTCACAATAATCCAACACAAGTATACATATCGTATCAAGTAATATAGGGCTCTAATGGAGTCTCGTTTATCGATCCCACAGGGAAGCGAGGTAAGAGGTTCTTAGTCAAATTCTAGTCTACTACTAACAACCTTAGTTTGGAAGAGTGATATAAGTGATTTTTCTAACAACTACTCCTAAATGCAGATGATTATATGTAAGAATAATAACTACTCCCTAATGCAAATATTAATACTAAAGTAACCCTTTTTGGGGAAATTGGTTTGGTGAATTTTGAGATAATAAAATCTACTATTCTCATGTAACGAATTGGATAATGTACAAGAATGAGATGCATTAAATATTGTTTGTGCCAAATAGGAGCAATCATATTCTTTACCCTCTTGCGAGTACCCCCTCTTTAGAGTTCTATAATGAACATTGACATATCCTAATCTTAGTCCCTAAATACAAGGTTAGGCTGGGAGGACACTAGATCTCACTTCAAAGCTCCCACATCCCTTCACCTGAAGGCTAACCCTAGCTTTAGTTACCAAACTTTAAGACCAAATTGAGGATCTCAGCCTGTCACCTTGAAACGTCCAATTCCACACCCATGAAACCATATTTCCCTATTTATTTGCACTCAATCACCACGAACTAAGCAATTCATTCACGGACATTGAATGTGGTTCCACTTTGTCGAGAACTACACCGTCATTTCGGGTCAATGCAAATACAATAAATTTTAACACTACAACGAGCTTTTTTTGTAATGTAATATAAGTGAAAGTAGAAACCATCACATTTATAATTGAACTTCTTTTAGAAAGCATCCCAATATCCTAAACATGAATCCTACTGTTGACCTCATTTTTGATGAGGTCTTCTCTTCTTCCCTTTAGTACTTAGGATCTAGCCTTAGGCTTTTCCTTTGACTATCTTAGAGGACTAGAAGTGGAACCCACCCTTTAGAAGTCCAAACACCTCTTGACTCCCTGCAAACCCCACAAGCTTGATTGTAGACCCCTAATCACTTAGAGGGTTGAAATCAAATGTGAAGGTTTAAAGGATGAGTTCCCTACAGCACTCTTTGGCCTTAGGACTACCCTGGGTGGCCTGCTCTGGTGAGAGTTGACCTGCACACATCACACTCTCACACACATTCTGAACCCTAAACACACCAAAATACCCCAATACCCTCCAAATAACCTCCAAATACCCAAAATACCATTTTTAACCCAAAAATCTAAAAATTCAGAAAATTCCCAGAAAATTCCAAAAAATCCCAAATATTCCCAATTTCATTTTGTTCAACTACACCATGGGCCAATTTTGTCAATTTACCCCACTTTTGTTAAAACCCCCAATTTGACCCATTTTAACCCAAAGTGAACCCAATGTCAAACCAAACCTATCCAATTGACCCAAATTCTGGTCCAATTCAATTCTAAACTTCCATTCAACATTCCCAACACTAATCTAGACCAAATCCAAGTCAAATTTGATTGACATTTGGATCCAATTTCACTTTTGGCCTTGAAGCCCAATTTGGACCCATGACCCAAACCTAACCCAAACTCACCCAATTCAACTCCAATTAACCCCAAATCTTTTCTAAATCCTCCTTAGCATCCCCACAAGCAAAACACTAACATGATTTGCACAAAATTTGGACCTAAACCCCACTCAAATTCAACCCAAAGCTAAAAGGCCCAATTTTGACCTAAACTCAAACCTAACCCAAATGAGCCCAAACCCCAAAATCAAAGCCCAACCAAGTCAAAACCTCTTTGAAACACTCCCATAAACATTTCTCAACATTAATTTTACATCAATTTCAACCCTAGCCCAACATTGGCCCAACTTGGCCCACTTAGACCTATAATTGGCCCATTCACTAAAAGAGCCCAAATTCAACCCAATTCAAACCCAAATCACCCCCAATTTGCTTCAAGCCACTCATGATACATCCATGAGCTAAACCCAAAAATTATTTGGCCCAATATCTTTACAAAATTTCAGCCCAAAATCCATTTTGAAATTCAAAAGCCCACTTTCCTAAACCATCTTAAAAGCCCATCTAAAACCATTTCAAAAAGCCCAAAATCCACCCTAAAGCCCACATGACATCTCCATTTGCCATCCACTTAATTAAAGCCATTACCTAAGTCCTAAATTCATCATCAAATAATTCCAAATCAAGCCTCATGCCAAATCACCCCTAAATACCAAAATTTTCCTTAAATCCATTTCCATGAAATCGACTTCACTTTTCCCAAGCCAAAGGTGAGCCATGAAGCCATGCATGAGCCACATGGGAGCCATGAGAGCCATGGAATCTACTTTCCACCTCACCATACCCAAGATGGCAAGAGGAGGAGGCCCTTTCCATATTCTCTTAAGAGTGATTAACCACTTACATGACTCCACTAAACCATGCTTAGACTTAATTGTACTTGGATTGTGACTTGACCCCACTAATCAAGCTGATCCAAGTGACTTTCCCTTCAGCCCAAATTGACATTGGAGGGTGAACCTAACCCAAAACCAAGGGTTGACCCATTTAGACCTAAAACTAGCCCTTTCCCATTCCATTTTGATTCAAACCCTTTACACATGTCCATGGCCAATAGACTGCACAAACCACTAGTCCTGACCCACTCGGACTCCGAGGGTGATCCATGCCTGCCGGCCAGCCGCACAGGTCGCCGGAAAACACCATGGCCGAGAGCTCACATGTGAGCCCAACTTGGAATTCTCACCTGCCGAGCCGCCCCATCCTCGGTGGCCATTGGAGCTGTTCTTCTCTTGCCAAGAGCAGCTGATCCCAAGCCCTAACTCTCTCTGGGAGGCCCTCCACCCTCTCCTATTTAAACACCACCCCTCTCGGCCATGAGAGGTGCTGAAACAAACCTTAAGGAAACTCTGCCAAAATTGTTCCAGACTCCTCCCCATACACAGAGCACTTGATCCCCACTGAGATCCCCCTGCCATTTCTTCTCTGTGAGCTCAATTTCAGAGTTGAAATCTAGGCCCAAAACCAGGACACTTCTCCACAGTGAGCCAATCCCCAAATTGATTGGTTCTACACCTTCACCAGACTAAGGGAAGGTGTCCACCAGCAAAAGCCCCATCTCCAGGCCACCCAGTTGCTCCAGCCTCCAAGCTTTGTGATCGGACTGTGAGTCGAAATCCCACCTAGCACAATTCACCAGACCAGGAGGCTTCATCTGGAGCTTGCTGGGATCCAATCGAAGGTACAACAACCCTCAGATCGAAATCACACTTCTCTGAGCAAAGGTATGAGCTAATTCTTCATCCCGAGCTTCTGGAGATTCTCCATTTCAAATGCTTTAATTTCAATGCATGATCACCGTATAGATGTGTTCGTCTCTTTAAGATGAATCCATAGAGCATAAGAACATGAAAATCCATTGAGTATCGAGTGAGATATTAGGGATTTAGTGTGGATGGCTCTCGGGTGAGGACACTTGGGGATGATGAACGGATGCCGTCCATTCAATACACGCGCGGACGGACGGCCAGGATCGCGTCGGATCAGGAGACGGTACGAGAACCGCGGGGCCCGGGCTGCTGACTCAGATGGCGGCGTCGAATGGGAGCGCGATGCGTGTGCGTTCGGAGATGCCGAGGATGACGCGGCGCCGCATGGATAAATAGAAAATTAGGGGTATTTTCTATTTATTTAATAACCTAAACTTCAAAAATTCATAACTTTGTGTAGAAAAATCAGAAAAATAAAATAAAAATACCCTCTTGCTCAGTGAACAGAGGAGAATAATGTGGAAAAGAAATCATTTAATTTCATCAAATATTTTATTTTTAATAATTTATTTACTCTATGCATATTTTTAATTCTCCATGCATGTATACAATTCACCATGGCATGAGACCATAGGGCTTTTGAAGCCTCTGAATTTGGGAACATTCCCCGAATTTTCCAAAGTCGGAGACCATCCCTATGAAGAGCTATTGATTTTTAAAATTCATGTTACTCGTTTTGAGTATTTTAATTCCAATAAATAAGCATGTTGTGAAATAAATTCTAGGAAAATTTGGTGATGTTCCTTGTGACTTAGAGGACCCTAGGAAAAATAGGTTTTGAGTTAGTTCATTTAAAACAACCCTAATCGGCTTAAACACCCAAAATGGATCTCTAATTAATTAGAGCTAACCATACATCAAATTGACTTGAAATCAATTCTCCACTGACCTTTAGGATCAGAGGAACCCACCATAAAAATTTGAGGTCAATTGGACTTGGTTAGCCCTACTAAATGGGTTGATTAAGCCATTTAGTCATTTTAAACTTTAAAAAATTTATAACTTTCAAAATACTTTTTAAAAATTCACCAAATTGGTTTTGGAGCCTCTCTGATATCAGGGAAATTTAAGAGAATTAAAATTTCAATTTTCTAAAAAAGTTGATTTTTAATATTATTTTAATATTTTAATAATTAAAAAATAATAAAAATCACAAAAATAATAAAATTCACCAAAATGTCAAATTTTGAATTTTAATCACTTAGGAACAAATCCCATATTTTTCTTAGGTCTATTTAGTGAGATATTAAATATTAAAGCTCTAGGGTAATTTTAAAATTAAAAAAAATGTATTTTCTAGCATTTTCACTAAAATAATTATAATAAATCATAGAAAAATCAAAAAATTGTAAAATTTGATTCTCTGATTTCCTTGATATCAGAGAGATTTTTGAAAAATATAAAATTCATTTTTCAACATTTATTTTATTTTTAAATTAATTAACACTCCAAAACTTAAAATAATTATAATAAAAATAATGTAATTCAAAAAATCACCAAAATTGGTCCAAGTGGTCATCTAATCATTAGAAATATCCCCTAATTTTCTTAAGGACAGAAACTTTCCCTTGGTCATGTTATTAAATTTTTCTTGGAAATCTCTTTTTTCTACCAAAAATAATTATATAAATAAATTAAATACAGAAAAATCACATTTTCTCCTCTCATGTCTTTATTGACATATGAGTGAAGTCACATAAAAATTTCAAGTTCATTTGAGTTCAATTTAATGAGTTATGAAAATATTAAGCTTAAAGGGCAAAATGGTAATTAAAATTTTAACCCTTAATTAAAACTTTAGGTTTAATAAAAAATTAATAAGTAAAATATTTGATCCTAATCTGATTTGGATGATTGAAATTTAAATAATTAAAGGGTAGAAACCCATTAAGCAATTTAAAATGATTAAACCTTAATTAAATAATTGATTAAATTTGGAAGAATAATAAAATTGGAATTATTAAAATAGGGATATTATTAGAAAGAGATTTATTCTTTAATTTAAAAATCCCTAAATTAATTATCTCATTAATATTCAATTCTTAATTAAAATGATAACTCAAATTCAAAACATTAAAAGACTTAATCATTAAACTAAAATTAAATTATTAAACTCTTTTAAAAATTTCAATTAAAATTAAAAAATAAAAATTAAATTAAAAATTAAATTAAATTAAGTAAATTAAAAGTTGAATTAACTTAAATTAAATTAAATTAAATTAAATAAACAAATTAAATTAAATTAAATGAATTAAATTAAATTAAATTAAATAAATAAAACCAAATTAAATTAAGTTAAACCAAATTAAAATGAATTAAATTAAATTAAATTAAATTAAATTAAATTAAATTAAATTAAATTAAATTAAATCAAATCAAATTAAATTAAAATTAAATCAAATCAAATTAATTTAATTTAACATCAAATCAAACTAAACTGAATTAAATTGAATTAAATTAAATTAAAGATTAAATTAAATTAAATTAAATTAAATTAAATTAAATATAACATCACATAAAACAGAAAGAAATTAAAAGCAAATTGAACACTATTCCAAATTTAAACCCATTAATTGAAATTAAATTAAATCACAAACCATTTGAACACCAATTTACCCTCAAAAGCTTTAGTTATCATAACTCATAAACAGGATATTAAATGAAATGTTACTTCACTTATAGGACATTCAAATATCCTAGTTCACTGAGTAAGATAATAACAGAACTTAACTAAACCTCGGACGATTAATTCATTTGTGTAATTGAATTCATTTGGACTTAAAACAATCCTAGAAATATTGAAAAGATGTTTAAGATTCTTCTTAAGCACTTCCTCAATATGATAGGATATTTATAAGAACAATTGAACTCAATTGTTCTTTGATGAAGAAAATCGCCCTCAAACCAAAACACAAGGAACCTAGACGTCATAGGAAATGACTAGCTATAGGATTAGGAATTTGGTAGAAAACCATAACCCTTACCTTAGCTTTACCTAGGAACTTGCTTAAATATTCTAATTGTGTTTTAAGTGTAGCTTGGGATGACGGGAAGACCCTCCAAGTACGCTTTTATTTTATTGCAATTTACTTTCTTGCAATTTACATTATTGCAATTTCATTAATCGCATCGCACTTACTTTTCTTGCATGATAAACAACTCGTTGCATGAAAACCCACACCTTTAGGATAGTCCCTAAAACCGAAACCAAAACTAAGTTAAAAGTCATTGCAAGATAAAATTCACCGCCACAACATTTCAAAATATAAAACAACTCAAAATTTAATCACAAACAGAACACAAAACTACAATTACAATTAAATTAAAACGTCATGTTGGATGATCGGGAATACCTCGGATGATGTAACCTACGTGTTGCTAACGGGATTTCCCACGGTCTAAATGAAAGTGTGGAACTCATTCAGTTGAGTTTAGCAAATTCATCTGGACTAAGTGAATCCGATAAAAATAACGATGCCGGAAGGATGGAACCGTGGGATCTTAACCGGTGTTGTTATAATCAACTTTAAGATTTGTATTAAATAAAACATAAAAAAACACTTGGAAATTAAGATTTTCTCTAAACCAAAACACTTTGCTCATCCCCTGATTTATGACTTCTAAAATTGAACCTCTGCAACAACAAGGAGCTCGGAGCATGGTGGGCAGCACGGCCATCATCATCAGCAAAACCTGAGTCTACTTCAGCAAAACTTTCCTTGAACTAAATAACAAAGCCATAGGACTTCGAGGTAGTTTGCCTAGTGCAACATAAATCCTCAACCTTTTGTTAGGCATTTGCATTGCAAATTAAGCCCTAACCGGTCTTAGGATTCCGAGGTAGTCGTCCAGTACGACAATAAACCCTCACATCTTCGAGGCTATTTGTTTGATTTTATCATACAAATATAAGCCCTAATTAATTAAAATTGGCAAGATCAAAACATTTAAATAAATATTAGGACTTTCCTAAACTCAAGCCAAACAATAGGATAGTCGGGAAATCACCGAAGTTCACTTCGAATCTGTGATTTCTCCTACTTTTCTTCCTTTGAATTCCCAAAACAAAATCTTCCAAATTTGATCCATTTCCTATTGAAAATCCAAAATTCAATCCTTTGAAAACCTTAAACTTTGAAATTCTTTAGAGCAGAATTATTGATTATTATCGAGAGTTTTCTTAGGTGATTCCCATCACTTAAGATGTAATTAACTATAGGGGCTTGCCCTTATGGGGAATTTTAAAGAACCCGGGTAATATAAACCCCGTTTAATGCTTTCATATTAAGCGGGGAATTTGTCGGCTTATAAAATTGGTTCGCAGACCAAATGGATGTCACAAATCTTCTAGTTTATTTAATCGAGCCCCACCGTCAAGCGATGTGTCTATCCTTAGGGATAGATACACAGTTTGTGGTGCGGTGCTCGTTTATATAAACTATTTGGGATGTGAGATCGGTTTAATCTCACATCTTAAAACCATCAAATTTAAAATTATTTTCAAAATTAAATACTACTTTTCAAAATTATTTATTTAAATTAAATTAAAAATTCCCCGACAACTTCTGTTAGGCGACCCCCTTTTCAAAAACAAACACACAACCTAAAAATATGCCGACAACTTCTGGCGACTCCGCTGGGGAAAATTCCTCTCTCCATTATAATCAGATAATTCTGCTTTCAAAAATCGGTAGTGTATCCATGTCCTTAATGGGTCAAACTACCCTTCTTTCCGTTGGAATACTATGTTCATTTCTACCTTGGACAAGTATAGCCAACATTCTCTCGGATTTAGGAGCCACTGTTTAGACACCCATAAACAGAGAGGTTCCGAGATCCTTTTACCTCATTTTTGAGATGGGGTGGACCCCCAATAGGTTTTAGTTTAGGAGTGATCCTTCGAGTCGAGAAGTCTTGCATAAGACTTTCTTTTCCTTTCCAACTCTGAATCGGATTCCTTACCTTCTCTACACCTTTGAACATTCCGTTCTAAATAAACGAACCCTCTAATAAATGATTCTTTTAACGTATGATTCCTTCTTAGAAATACATGAACAAGAATGAGTTCGGACTCTTTTTCAATTCCTTTCTTTTCGTCCTAAAGAAAAGAAGCATAACTCGGGACTGACAACCAGAATCTACCCTGCAAAAATGGAAGCCCCAAAGCTGATTTTCTCCTTCACCAACGAACTGGACTTCGCTGTCTATAAGGATGAGCTGCCCAACAATGGGATCATCCGATTTGGACAAGGATTTGAAAACACGAATGTCAAGATCACCGACGTCTCCCTCTTTGCACTGACGAACAAGGTATCCGAAGCCGAGAAGCCGCCGTCGAGTTCAACCTTAGGTCAACCCAAGAGTTTCCTCCTCGCAAAGGATCCCGATCGAGAGGAGTACTCGCTCGTCCGCGGGAGGACCGTTCTTACTACCCCCACCGGTCTAGTTGTTTCTGCACCTACCCCGACTTCGCCAAATTAAAGGGAAAGAAATCCAAAATTATGGTAAACCCGTTACCGTGGAGGGTACGGATCTTCTCGTGAGACCTTCGTTTTCGAAATCGGGTCCAGGCTTCAAAGATTCCATCACCGACAAGGACCGAAAGAAGAAACGAAGTAGAAGGATCGCCGGAGAAGCCGTAGCCGCCGAAATTGCTTTCCGGAGGAAATCCCGGAACCGCTCGAATATACACCGCTGCCAGAATATACACCGCTGCCTGAATACATACCACTTTTGGGAGGAAGCAGGTTCCATCCCCTCTCCGCCGCAGAGGACGAGGAAAATGTTCGCAAGATTACTGCCGCATTGCCTCAGCCCGCATACTACAACGATAGCCACAAGAAAAGGACTAGAACTACGCCGTTTGCTCGACTGCAAACTTTGGTAGAAAAGTTAGCAAAGAAGGAAAACTGCCCCGTATCGGAGATTCTAAGAAGCATAGGGCGGGTGCCGATCAAATCCCGTCTTGGGCCCCGAGTAGAACCCGCCGTCATGACGAAAGGTCAAGTAAAAGAATGAAGGCTAGTCCGCTCGTCGTCGTCTCGGATTACAGATCAGGAGGATACCACCTTCCAACGATTTAGTCGATAGACCATCCGGTCCTAGACCTTCGTCGCTAGAAGGATGGTATGGCATCCCACTACTGGGCGATCGAGATCGAAATAACAGCCCAAGAAAGAAAGTCTCGCCAGGAGACTTGAATCTGAAGAAAGTGCTATTGCGATAAAGGGGACTCGTGAAAAGGGGACCCGGCAGCTATCACATGACAACCACGAAGACACACAGAAAGCCCCGCTAGAAGATGCCATGGAAAAGTTGAGAACCGATATCCGACGATTGGCAAAAGAAAGAGAAGAAAAGTTCGGAGATGAGATTGATTCATCAGACTTCATGGACGACGAATATGCAGAAATCAACATGGTCGAAACACAAGCTTCATCAGCTTCGCAAGGTGCTCCTGCAGCCGCAGAAAGAGAGGAGCCAGAACCGATGAGAAGGCAGCTTCGGAGAAAGACGACACGATTGCTCAAATGGCAAAAAGGATGGAAGAGATGGCTGTAGCTCTGGCCACTCTCCAGAGTCAAGTGCAACCACAAAGAGAGACACCCCCAGAGGTCATTCACATTGTAGATGGAGGAAAGGAGATTACATCCGTCAATGGGGATGATCAACTGAAAAAGGATACAACACAAAGTATGATCCCTGAAAAGGATATCAAGAACTTGGTGGAACAGCAGGTGCGAGAAGCCTTAGCACAATCGAAGAGCGGGACATCCATTCGGACGGGTAGACCTTACCCGTAAGAATTCGACGCTGTCCAATACCCGAAAGGCTTCGTACCACCTCTGTTCAAGACCTTTGACGGAACCGGGAACCCCCGACGAAGATGTTGCACACTTTCGTGCCGCTTGTTGCAATGCCGGCGGGAGCGATGCATTACTCTTCCGACAGCTCGTCGCGAGCTCGTCGAGAATCGCCTTCGACCGGTATGCGAGCTACTAAATGGTTCGGTGAAGACGTTCTCGAACTAGAGAACCTCTTCATCAAGTGATTCGCCGGAGCTCGGCACCACATCACTATAGGTAATTTAGTGGTAGAGAAACAAAGGCCGAACGAAACTTTGGTGGATTACGTACTTCGATGGAGGAACTTAAGCATGAAGTGTGAACCACAACTACAAGAACAACATGCAATCGGCATCTTACTTAAAAGCATTCACGGCCCAATAAGCACTTCTCCTCAAAGGATTCACTATTAAGACTTTCGAGAAGTTGTTAAGCAAGGCCGGAAGCTTGCAAGAAGAGGCGAAGCAATTAAGTTTCGCCGACAAGACGGACAAGCAAAAGCCCGTGAAGACTTTTGAAAAGAAATCCGGGATCATTGCAGCGAATTGACAAAGGTAAGCAACCAATGCAAATACCACCGTAACGGCCGCAAGAACTACAACGAATTACCAACGAACCCCGACCCGACTATCAATCATCTCCACAAGTATGAACAACCGCCTCGTCCGCAACGTACATTAAGGGAGCTTCGAGCGGGAAATATCCGTTCAAGAATGAAGCAAGTGCTCGAAAATGTTCCGTAGTCCGATCAAGACTCCGCATTTACGAACGCCGCAGCCTAAAAGACCGGAGGAAGTCAACAAGAAAGGTGATCCCAACTTTTGCCCCTACCACCGGATGCTTGGGCACAAGATAGAAGATTGCATTACCTTCAAAAGTTGGCTCAACGACAACCTTCGGAAAGGGAATATAACGATCCCGAAGGAGTACATGAAGGAATCCCGTAAAGGAGGTTCCGTCAATGTTATCTCAACCGATCCCATCATTCCGATAGATCCCTATACGACCGACGATGGATGGACTACCGCTCGGACGAGGTCTTCGAAAAGATTTTAGACAAGCATCCGGACCGCCTCGGTGCAAGCTTCAATTCGGAGTTCGAGACCTGTTAAGCCGGTACTATCACTTGCAATAGAAGAACCACCTCAACAGGAGGCGATTGAAGAGAAGAAGAAAATCGACGAAGAAGAGAGGACCGAGACTCCTAAAGCTAGACTAAGGGCTGCTTATCCTAGGATAGTTGTTTCCGATTCGGGGGAGAAATCACTCGAACCTCTGATTTTGTATGATTATCTCGCTCACTTCGGTGGGATCATATAATGATAAGGGTGATGGCGTTGGCTACGTTTGATCGTTTCTAATGATTACGTAACTAGCGACAATCCGGATATCGATTTCGACATCAACGACAATTCTCAAATCATACACGATCTCGACGAGCAAAATAATGAAGAAGGCATCCATAAAGGAGGCTACGAGAGTTCAACAAGCAACAGATCTATCTGTGAGTTTCGAGGAGCTCCAGTCACGATAGAGTTAGAGCCTTCGCATTCCGAGGATAATCCGGAAGAGCCTGTCATTCCGATTCGAAGGAGACACCGACAAGCTCAACACTAGATTCGAAGAAATTACAGAAGTCAACTTAAGAAGTGGAAGAGTTCTACCTCCGAGAATGGGTCCAAACGACAAAGGAAAGCAGGTGGTTGTTCAAGAAGAACCAACCCTGCAAGAAGAAATACCCATTCGAGAAGAAGCCGAGACACATGGAAACAAAGTGGACTACAACGTGCTAGCCCATCTTAGGAAACTACCGACCAAACCGAGCATCTACGACGCTCTCATCTTATCAAAGGAGATGAGAGAAGCTCGATCAAGGCCTTACTTCGATCCGAAATTTGCTTAGCTCAAATGGCCGGAGATTCCTTAGAAGTGGTTTGCTCGTTAAAGGAACAGACGAGGTGTTACCGTCACGAACAATGACCTACTACTGGGGACGACAGATCACAACCGACCATTGTACATTTCGGCTATAATTGGGAAGTTTACACTCTCCGTAGTATTGGTGGATCCGGGAGCATCAATAAATATAATGAGTCTTCGGACCCCAAGCATATTTGGAAATTGATGCTCGCGAGTTCGAAGCAGTACAAAATGTTATTAAGAGGATTCAACCGTAAAGGAGAAAGAGCCCTCGGGTCAATAACACTACCGATGAAGACCGGTGACTTAGCAAAGACAACCGCAAAATTTCACATAATTGATTCGAAACATCGTTCAACGCTTTGTCAGGCCGACCGTGGATACATGAAAACAGGATGGTACCATCATCTCTGCATCAGAGCATCAAATATTATGATGGAGGGGAACCGTGCATCAAAGGTGACTTGCAACCATGCTCCGTACATGAGATTGGAATCCATGAAGACGCAGCTTATTATGCACCGCCAAAGAAAACAATCTTCTCCAGTGATACCGTAACAAATGAAGCAAAGAAAGTTCGGGACAACGAAGAACCCGAAGTTCTAGTCCAACGATCACTCACCACTCCCTTCCGGCGAGATGGTGAAGGTTTCTCCACAACTCGCATCCGAGGTCGAGGCCGGGGACGAGGCCGTGGTAGAGACGCTAGGATAGTTGGACAGAGGAAACCAGCCATCAATGTTGATTGGGAAAATAGTTCTGAAGAAGAAAAAGAAATCAAACAAGAAGCAGCGACAATAAGTCAGAAGAAGCCACAATTCAAGATCTCTCTCGAAGATGAGAAGAACGAAGAATACAAATCAATGTACGAAAAGATTAACCACTACGTACATACTATGACCCTAACCCCGATCCATTCTAACAAGATAGAGGGTATGGTGGTCAAAGAAGTACGTAACGACGGTGCAAGGCCAATCAAATTCTACCGTGATGCTACTTCCTCCAAAACTGAAAATAATGTACAATTTGACGATGTCACTTCATCAGAATTAATGGAATTACCTTTTGAGTGGTACTCTCCCTGTGTTCAAAATTTAATTCAACGTGGTTTCTTACCTCGACAATGGACAAGATGTCAATCTCAACATTTTGAAAAATTATGGAATAATTCCGGTCGTCCACCCAATTCAAAGCATGGTCTCGGATTCGGCACGAGTAGGTCGACTGACGATACCGAATTTTGCTTGGTTGTCACTTGCGAGTCCAATGAAAACCGCATGGAAACTACGTACGAACTCGAAGATTTACAAATCGGAGACGCTCCACCAGAATTCGAAGAAGAAATCAAATCTACAATAGATGAGTTAACGGAAGTTAACTTAGGTACTAGCGAAGAGCCTAGACCTACCTTTGTTAGCTCGCTTACTCAATAAAGAAGACTCCGAAGAAATAATCAAATTATTAATGGAATTTAAAGACTTGTTTTGCTTGGAACTATGACGAGATGCCGGGATTAGCTCCGCAGGTTGCAGTCCATAAGCTAGAGTAGATCCTACTCGTCCCAGTCGACAAGGTCCCGTAAGAATGCGTCTAGAAATCAAACAACAAGTCATAGCCGAAGTTAAAAAGCTAATAGACGCCGATTTGTCCGTGAAGAACAATACCCGACTTGGTTAGCCAATGTGGTACCGATCGAAAGAAGAATGGTCGGATCGAATTTGTGTGGATTTCAGAGATTTAAACAAGGCATGTCCAAAGGATGAATTCCCTCTACCGATCCCGGAACTGATGATCGACATTGCTTCGACACATGAGATATTTTCATTCATGGATGGATCTTCGAGATACAACCAGATAAAAATGGCTCCAGAAGATGAAAAGCTTACAGCATTCAGAACGCCGATCGGAGTATTTTGCTACACAGTGATGCCATTCGGATCGAAGAACGCAGGAGCAACCTACCGTAGAGCGATGACAAGAATTTTTTATGATCTCATCCACAATCAAGTCGAATGCTACGTGGACGATGTGGTCATCAAAAGCAAAGTAAAGGAAAACCACTTGTATGATTTGAGAATTGTTTTCGAACGATTAAGATAATTTAACCTTAAGATGAATCCCTTAAAATGCGCCTTTGGCGTCACCTCCGTGAAATTCTTAGGATTCGTTGTCCGACATCGTGGAATTGAAATCGACCCGGAAAAGATTAAAGCTATCTTAGAAATGCCGCCTCCCAAAACCTTAAAACAACTACGATCCTTTCAAGGGAAGCTGGCATATCTTCGACGCTTTATCTCAAACTTGTCAGGTAGGTGTCAGCCTTTCTCGGCACTAGTTAAAAAGGACGCCAAATTTATTTGGGAAGAGAGATGCCGGAAGGCCTTCGAGGACATTAACAATATTTAATGACACCTCCTGTTTTAGCAACCCTGCCTCGTGTAGACCGCCGATACTTTACACCGCGGCTTTAGACGACTCTCTCGGAGCCCCGTTAGCCTGTGTCAATGATGAGGGTAAAGAGAATGCTCTTTACTATTTAAGCCGTCGTTTACTTCCGACGGAAATAAGGTATCTCGCAATTGAAAAGCATTGTTTGGCCTCGATCTTCGCCGCTCAAAAGCTCGGGCACTACATGCTTTCTCATAAGGTCAACTCGATCTCGAAATTTAATCCATTGGAATACTTCGATGACTCGTCCAACACTTTCCGACAGACTTGCCGGATGGTCAATGATATTATTGCAATTCGATATAACTTTCGTGCCTCTTCGTGCCGTAAAGGGACAAGTCTTAGCGGACTTCCTCGCAAAGACACCCTTTGCCGGCCGAATCTCCTCTCAATGACGATCCGCCGGATGAACAAATAATGAATCTAGAAGACCTTGATGATCGACGTTGGGAATTATATTTCAACGGAGCATCTTCAGCGCACAAAGACAAAGAATCGCAAGTGATAGTGCTCGGTAAGGCAGGAATCGGGCTAATCTTTATAACACCGGAGCGGGGGATGTTAAGATACTCCTACCACTTGACAGAACCGTGTACAAACAATGAAGCAGAATACGAAGCCCTCATAACGGGACTGGAATTAACCATTCAAATGGGGATAATAGACATCAACATCTACGGGATTCACGGTTAATCATTCAACAGATCGCGGACAAGACAAAATTTTAAAGCCAAGACTCGAACAATACTTCCAAGATGCCATACAATCTGTTGGAACAGATTCCAAATGTGACGATCTACAAAATTCCCGTAAAAGAAAATGCTTTAGCGAGATGCTTTAGCCCATCTCGCAAAATAATTTGCCTGTTTGCAAGATGAATCGAGAGAAGTGTCGGCTCACGGACGTCGGGTCCTATCACAGACTCGACATAGACACAATACACAAATCGAAAAAGAAAAAGAATCAGCTGCGAAGCAGTGATGTAAAACACGGAAGATCGGCGACGCCATCGATAGACTACTCCGCAAACAGAAAGCTACCGGATGATAGGTCGCTAGCCCATCAGATCAAGAAAAGAACTCTGTCTTACGCATTAATAAACAACACATTGTACAAAAGGTCTTTTGATCAAATGTGGCTAAGGTGCCTAAGCGGGTCCGAGGCCCGTGAAATTGTTAAGGAGGTGCATTCAGGACTCTGTGGCGCTCACCAGTCGGGTTCGAAGATGAAAATGAAAATTAAAAGACTAGGGTGCTACGGCCCTCGATGATGACCGACCGCATGAAAATCGCCAAGAGCCGTCACTAATGCAAAGTGCACGGAGTGGTTCTACACCAACCTCCAAATGTGCTACATCCGACAATCGCATCGTGGCCATTCGAATGTTGGGGCACGTATATAGTGGGTCCGATAGAACCACCATCTTCAAAAGGACATCGCTTCATTCTTGCGGCTACGATTACTTTTCCAAGTGGGCAGGCAGCTCCACTTAAAGAGGTGAAAGCACACCACGTGCTACAGTTTTTTAAGAACCAAGTCGTCTACCGTTTCGGAGTGCCGCGCAGAATCATCTCAGATAATGGGTCAGCATTTAGAAGCACACAAATCAACAATTTTGTCAGGCGACACGGAATCGACCGGCGATACTCAACAATTTACTACCCAAGAGCAAATGGCCTCGCTGAGGCTTTTAATAAAACTCTCGTTCAAATCTTAAAGAAAACCTTGGACGATAATAAGAGAAATTGGCACGAGAAGTTGTTAGAAGCCTTATGGGCCTACCGGACAACCTTCGTAACTCTTACTCAAGCTACACCTTACGCTCTCGGAGTATGGGTCCGAGGCGAATGTTACCTTTAGAGGTTCAGCTTCCTTCACTCGAATTGCAGCTTGCAAATAAGATCACGATAGAAGAGAACACCAAATTACGACTCGAAGAATTAGAAAGCCCGGAAGGGAAAAGACTTGCAGCAGCAACGAATTTAGAACTATACCAAGCTAAGATGGTTCAAGCCCATGACAAACTGGTCCGCCCAAGAACCTTCAAAGTTGGTGACTTAGTTCTCATTCTCAAGAGACCTATTCTTGCACATCTCATGATAGGAGGAAAATTTGAACCCACTTGGGAAGTGCCGTTTGTGGTTGAAGCAAGTATACTCGGGAGGTTCCTACCGACCTAGTGAATTGCCGGGAGAACGACATATGCTTCCGATCAACGGACGATACTTGAAAAAGTATTATGCTACCCGATGTTTCGAAGAAATGAATTCTTCATCCCTAAGAAACACGGGTGAAGTAATTACTTATGATCGGGTCCGAACCCAAAAAATAATAAAATGTGCTAAAATAAATAAAGTCATGATAATTAAGTTTTCCTTGTTTTCTTTTCCAAATCAAAATCTCTTCCCTGATCTTATCCTACTTCATTCCTGTTAAATTCGAAAATATAAAAAAAAGAAATATATAAAAAAAAATGTGTCTTTAATAAACATTTTCTTAATGTTCTTGTTCTTAGTACAGCCCCTGATCCTTTTCCTTGTCTTTTCGCAGGGAAATGTCGAACGGGCGGTTGGTCCTGAACTTTAAAAATGGCGTAAGCCTTGCACTCGATGAAAAGAGGGTGAAAGATGGAGCGATAATCGAGATTGACTCGGATTTTGCACCGCAGGAGCCTACAAGTACGAGGAAAGTGACCGGGTCCCGGCTGACCGAGAAGAACCGCCCGGCGGACGCAGGATGAAAGTGGGTGGCCCAAGCCACCAATCCAAGAAGAAGAAAAGAAAAGCAAACACCGAAGAAGATAAGAAAATGAAGTCCGTAGTCGCTACGGCAGAGGCGAGTTTGTCAGCCGCCGCGCCCACGGAGATTCAAGAAGTTCGGAGAGCTACTTTCACAAAGAACGCAACGAAGAAATAAGAATCGCCGTATCCGTAAGATGTTAACAAAACTAGCCGCGGACCGGTGCGACGAGACAAGCTACTAATGCCGTACATATACTTCAAGGACACCGGTTCACCGAGAACCCGAAGAAAGGAGGCCAGGCTCCTAGGATAACAGAATGGACCAGTGGAAATCTCCCGAAGATCGAAGAAAGAAGGCTACCACGCCACCGGATAGAACCACCAAGTGATGCATGACCTTGTTGCAGAAGAAACCCCGGGGATGTCCCGACTGTGCATCATCCCCGAGGAGTCGAGGTATGCGTGGAGAACGTGAAGGGATTGAACCGTATATCCCACAATATGTCACTGGGCCTCGCCATCCGCAGATCATTCCGGAATACGAGCCGGAGAGAATGCGAATGTTGAAAAGAAAACCTTTGAATACTTCGAGAGAATTAAAGGTAGAAGAATCAATATACTAGAGGGCCTCGAGCTACATACGTACGTATTCTCATAGTATGAACAACAGCAAATCGTGGATTGCATCCGGGATTTGAAAAGAATGGGCCGAGCAGGCCGCCTGAGGGAAAACACATACTCAGAACCCCGAAGATGGATGCCAGGGAAGGGAAGAATCACAATACAATGCGGATGCTGCAACAACTTTGCGGAAGACAGGAAGGGAAACCCACCCGGAATACTCCGTCATGGGTAAGTGGATCCGATGCCATTAGTCATCAAGAGAATGGTAAAGAGATTGATAACATGGAGGGTACCGCCGACGGATCGCATACCCAATAGCCGCATTATTAACATCTACAAGCGGGGTGACCGCATACCCCCGCACATAGATCACCACGACTTTGTCGACCTTTCGCACGCTCTCTTTCCCGAACGAGTGTAACGTCATGTTCGGATCCGACCTCCGGATAGCAGGCCCGAGTGAGTTCTCGCGGGCCGGTGAAGATACCATTACCGGTAGGTTCCGTCATGATACCGAAGGGCAACGGAGCGGATATCGCTAAGCATTGCATACCGAGAGTACCGGTGAAGCGGATCTCGGTTACTTTCGAAGGATGGACGACAGGAAGATACCTTACCATTTCCAGCCGGATCCGGAGCTAGAGAGCCTCCGGCCTTACGAGTCGTGAGTTACATGGAAAATATCACACCTCCAAGGTACATCCATACGGCATCCTTGCCAAGGATGGCTTGGAAGGTGATGTTATTGACCATGTACCCCACTATTCAGACATGGATTTTTGACAGATGCTTCTTTGGATGGATCAACAAAGATCATACATAGCCCGTTTTGAGTCTACATGGATTGTATGAGATGTATTCCAGATTGAGTTGTATGATGTATCTTCAACATGATTGGAATGAAAATGACCATGTCACATTTTTGGCCTTCACCTCTTTTGTTCAAATTGACTGGGAAACGCCATTAAAGTTAAATGAACTTCGAACAAAGAACAGAAAAGAAAAAAAAAAGAAAAAAAGAAAACTTTCCTAAAAAAAAATCTTAAAAATGACGAACACCAAATTCACGTGAACATTAAATAAACGATAAAATAAAATTTGAATCATTAGAAGATAAACAAAATCAACATAAATGGTAAATAAAATCACAAATCAAATTCTCAATCAAATTTCAAATCCAATCTCGATCAAATTTCAAATTTGATCTTCCAAATTTCAAATCAAATCTTAAATCAAATTTCAATCGAGTTCAAACTCATCCTTCCAAATTTCGAATTCAATCTTTCCAGAATTCAAATTAAATCTAAATCAAATTTCGAATTCAATCTTTCCAGATTTCAAATCAAATCTAAATCAAATCTCAAATTCAATCTTTCCAGATTTCAAATCTCAATCAAATTTCGAATTCGATCTTCCAGATCTCAAATCAAATCTCAATCAAATTCAAACTTTTGGGTCGAGGATTTTACATCCAAGACTGCATTGCTTTAGGATCATTTCCCTATCGCAATGATGTACATCAAATTCAAACTTTTGGGTCGAGGATTTTACATCCAAGACTGCATTGCTTTAGGATCCTTCCCCTATCGCAATGAAATACATCAAATTCAAACTTTTGGGTCGAGGATTTTACATCCAAGACTGCATTGCTTTAGGATCCTTTCCCTATCGCAATGAAATACATCAAATTCAAGCTTTTGGGTCGAGGATTTTACATCCAAGAATGCATTGCTTTAGGATTCTTTCCCTATCGCAATGAAATACATCAAATTCAAACTTTTGGGTCGAGGATTTTACATCCAAGACTGCATTGCTTTAGGATTCTTTCCCTATCGCAATGAAATACATCAAATTCAAGCTTTTGGGTCGAGGATTTTACATCCAAGACTGCATTGCTTTAGGATTCTTTCCCTATCGCAATGAAATACATCAAATCCAAACTTTTGGGTCGAGGATTTTACATCCAAGACTGCATTGCTTTAGGACCATTTCCCTATCGCAATGAAGTACATCAAATTCAAACTTTTGGGTCGAGGATTTTACATCCAAGACTGCATTGCTTTAGGATCATTTCCCTATCGCAATGAAGTACATCAAATTCAAACTTTTGGGTCGAGGATTTTACATCCAAGACTGCATTGCTTTAGGACCATTTCCCTATCGCAATGAAGTACATCAAATTCAAACTTTTGGGTCGAGGATTTTACATCCAAGATCGCATTGCTTTAGGATCATTTCCCTATCGCAATGAAGTACATCAAATTCAAACTTTTGGGTCGAGGATTTTACATCCAAGACCGCATTGCTTTAGGATCATTTCCCTATCGCAATGAAGTACATCAAATTCAAACTTTTGGGTCGGGGATTTTACATCCAAGATCGCATTGCTTTAGGATTCTTTCCCTATCGCAATGAAATACATCAAATCAAATTCTCAGGGTTAAGGATTTTACATCCAAGACTGCACTGCTTTAGGATTCTTTCCCTACAGCGATGAAATACATCAAAATCAAACTCTTAGGGTTAAGGATTTTACATCCAATACCGCATTACTCTGAGATCTTTCCTCATTGTAATGATCCAATCCAATCGATTCGATCTTCTTTTGGGGTTGAGGATGTTACATCTAAAACCTCAAAATTCCAATTTTCATTTCAAATCAAATCCCTTCAAATTAATTTTGACAAACTTCAATCTAAATTGAAACTCCAAATTGAAATCTAAACTCACACATCGAAACTTAAATTGAAACAAAATAAAATCTAAATTGAATTTCCCCCAGATCATGTGATTTGGGATTCACCTCCTTTTCCTTTCCCAAGCGAGAGTTCAGGAATCTCCGGTTTCAGAGATATGTTTGACACTCCCTAGCGGAAACTCTTCTACTTCGTCCTAAGTTTGTCACTTGGACATCTGTGTTGGTTTTGCTGATCGCTTCGATCAACACCAATACGCGCGGTGTGCTCCGTCAGCTCACCACACCTATTGGGGGTCCATTTGTTGACCTCATTTTTGATGAGGTCTTCTCTTCTTCCCTTTAGTACTTAGGATCTAGCCTTAGGCTTTTCCTTTGACTATCTTAGAGGACTAGAAGTGGAACCCACCCTTTAGAAGTCCAAACACCTCTTGACTCCCTACAAACCCCACAAGCTTGATTGTAGACCCCTAATCACTTAGAGGGTTGAAATCAAATGTGAAGGTTTAAAGGATGAGTTCCCTACAGGACTCTTTGGCCTTAGGACTACCCTGGGTGGCCTGGTCTGGTGAGGGTTGACCTGCACACATCACACTCTCACACACATTCTGAACCCTAAACCCACCAAAATACCCCAATACCCTCCAAATAACCTCCAAATACCCAAAATACCATTTTTAACCCAAAAATCTAAAAATTCAGAAAATTCCCAGAAAATTCCAGAAAATCCCAAATATTCCCAATTTCATTTTGTTCAACTACACCATGGGCAAATTTTGTCAATTTACCCCACCTTTGTCAAAATCCCCAATTTGACCCATTTTAACCCAAAGTGAACCCAATGTCAAACCAAACCTATCCAATTGACCCAAATTCTGGTCTAATTCAATTCTAAACCTCAATTCAACATTCCCAACACCAATCTAGACCAAATCGAAGTCAAATTTGATTGACATTTGGATCTAATTTCACTTTTGGCCTTGAAGCCCAATTTGGACCCATGACCCAAACCTAACCCAAACTCACCCAATTCAACTCCAATTAACCCCAAATCTTTTCTAAATCCTCCTTAGCATCCCCACAAGCAAAACACTAACATGATTTGCCCAAAATTTGGACCTAAACCCCACACAAATTCAACCCAAAGCTAAAAGGCCCAATTTTGACCTAAACTCAAACCTAACCCAAATGAGCCCAAACCCCAAAATCAAAGCCCAACCAAAGTCACAACCTCTTTGAAACACTCTCATAAACATTTCTCAACATTAATTTTACATCAATTTCAACCCTAGCCCAACATTGGCCCAACTTGGCCCACTTAGACCTATAATTGGCCCATTCACCAAAAGAGCCCAAATTCAACCCAATTCAAACCCAAATCACCCCCAATTTGCTTCAAGTCACTCATGATACATCCATGAGCTAAACCCAACAATTATTTGGCCCAATCTCTTTACAAAATTTCATCCCAAAATCCATTTTAAAATTCAAAAGCCCACTTTCCTAAACCATCTTAAAAGCCCATCTAAAACCATTTCAAAAAGCCCAAAATCCACCCTAAAGCCCACATGACATCTCCATTTGCCGTCCACTTAATTAAAGCCATTACCTAAGTCCTAAATTCATCATCAAATAATTCCAAATCAAGCCTCATGCCAAATCACCCCTAAATACCAAAATTTTCCTTAAATCCATTTCCATGAATTTGACTTCACTTTTCCCAAGCCAAAGGTGAGCCATGAAGCCATGCATGAGCCACATGGGAGCCATGAGAGCCATGGAATCTACTTTCCACCTCACCATACCCAAGATGGCAAGAGGAGGAGGCCCTTTCCATATTCTCTTAAGAGTGATTAACCACTTCCATGACTCCACTAAACCATGCTTAGACTTAATTGTACTTGGATTGTGACTTGACCCCACTAATCAAGCAGATCCAAGTGACTTTCCCTTCAGCCCAAATTGACCTTGGAGGGTGAACCTAACCCAAAACCAAGGGTTGACCCATTTAGACCCAAAACTAGCCCTTTCCCATTCCATTTCGATTCAAACCCTTTACACATGTTAATGGCCAATCGACTACACAAACCTCTAGTCCCGACCCACCCGGACCCGAGGGTGACCCATGCTCGCCGGCCGCCCGCCCGGGTCGCCGGAAAACACCATGGCCGAGAGCTCACATGTGAACCCAACTTGGAATTCTCACTCGCCGAGTCGCCCCATCCTCGCTGGCCATTGGAGCTATTCTTCTCTTGCCAAGAGCGACCGATCCCAAGCCCTAACTCTCCCTGGGAGGCCCTCCACCCTCTCCTATTTAAACACCACCCCTCTCTGCCATGAGAGGTGCCGAAACAAACCTTAAGGAAACTCGCCAAAATTGTTTCGTACTCCTCCCCATACACGAGCACTTGATCCCCACCGAGATCCCCCCGCCATTTCTTCTCCGCGAGCTCAATTTCGGAGTTGAAATCTAGGCCCAAAACCAGGACACTTCTCAACAATGAGCTAATCCCCAAATTGATTGGTTCTACACCTTCACCAGACCAAGGGAAGGTGTCCACCAGCAAAAGCCCCATCTACAGGCCACCCAGTTGCTCCAGCCTCCAAGCTTTGTGATCGGCTATGGTCAAAATCCCACCTAGACAATTCACCAGACCAGGAGACTTCATTTGGAGCTTGCTGGGATCCAATCAAAGGTGCAACAACCCTCAGATCGAAGCCACACTTCTCTGAGCAAAGGTATGAGCTAATTCTTCATCCCGAGATTCTGGAGATTCTCCATTTCAAATGCTTTAATTTCAATGCATGATCACCGTATAGATGTGTTCGTCTCTTCAAGACGAATCCATAGAGCATAAGAACATGAAAATCCATTGAGTATCGAGTGAGATATTAGGGATTTAGTGTGGAAGGCTCTCGGGTGAGGACACTTGGGGACGATGAACGGATGCCGTCCATTCAATACACGCGCGGACGGACGGCCAGGATCGCGTCGGATCAGGAGACGGTATGAGAACTGCGGGGCCCGGGCCGCTGACTCAGATGGCGGCATCGAATGGGAGCGCGACGCGTGTGCGTTCGGAGATGCCGAGGATGACGCGGCGCCACATGGATAAATAGAAAATTAGGGTTATTTTCTATTTATTTAATTCCCTAAACTTCAAAAATTCATAACTTTGTGTAGAAAAAATCAGAAAAATAAAATAAAAATACCCTCTTGCTCGAATGAATCGGAGGAGAATAATGTGGAAAAGAAATCATTTAATTTCATCAAGTATTATATTTTTAATAATTTATTTACTCTCTGCATATTTTTAATTCTCCATGCATGTATACGAGTTCACTATGGCATGAGACCATAGGGCTTTGAAGCCTCCGAATTTGGGAACATTCCCCGAATTTTCCAAAGTCGAGGCCATCCCTATGAAGAGTTATTGATTTTTCAAATTTATGTTACTGTTTTGAGTTTTTTAATTCCAATAAATAGCATGTTGTGAAATAAATTCTAGAAAAATTTGGTGATGTTCCTTATGACCGCAGGACCCTAGGAAAAATAGGTTTTGAGTTAGTTCATTTAAAACAACCCTAATTGGCTTAAACACCCAAAATGGATCTCTAATTAATTAGAGCTAACCATACATCAAACTGACTTGAAATCAATTCTCCACTGACCTTTAGGATCAGAGGAACCCACCATAAAAATTTGAGGTCAATTGGACTTGGTTAGCCCTACTAAATGGGTTGATTAAGCCATTTAGTCATTTTAAACTTTAAAAAATTCATAACTTTCAAAATACTTTTTAAAAATTCACCAAATTGATTTTGGAGCCTCTCTGATATCAGTTGAATTTAAGAGAATTAAAATTTCAATTTTCTAAAAAAGTTGATTTTTAATATTATTTTAATATTTTAATAATTAAAAAATAATAAAAATCACAAAAATAATAAAATTAGCCAAAATGTCACATTTTGAATTTTAATCACTTAGGAACAAATCCCATATTTTTCTTAGGTCTATTTAGTGAGATATTAAATTTTAAAGCTCTAGGGTAATTTTAAAATTAAAAAAAATGTATTTTCCAGCATTTTCACTAAAATAATTATAATAAATCATAGAAAAATCAGAAAATTGTAAAATTTGATTCTCTCATTTCTTTGATATTAGAGAGATTTTTGAAAAATATAAAATTCATTTTTCAACATTTATTTTATTTTTAAATTAATTAACACTCCAAAACTTAAAATAATTATAATAAAAATAATATAATTCAAAAAATCACCAAAATTGGTCCAAGTGGTCCTCTAGTCATTAGAAATATCCCCTAATTTTCTTAAGGACAGAAACTTTCCCTTGGTCATGTTATTAAATTTTCCTTGGAAATCTCTATTTTCTACCAAAAATAATTATATAAATAAATTAAATACAGAAAAATCACATTTTCTCCTCTCATGTCTTTATTGACATATGAGTGAAGTCACATAAAAATTTCAAGTTCATTTGAGTTCAATTTAATGAGTTATGAAATTATTAAGCTTAAAGGGCAAAATGGTAATTAAAATTTTAACCCTTAATTAAAACTTTAGGTTTAATAAAAAATTAATAAGTAAAATATTTGATCCTAATCTGATTTGGATGATTGAAATTTAAATAATTAAAGGGTAGAAACCCATTAAGCAATTTAAAATGATTAAACATTAATTAAATAATTGATTAAATTTAGAAGAATAATAAAATTGGAATTATTAAAATAAGGATATTATTAGGAAGAGATTTATTCTTTAATTTAAAAATCCCTAAATTAATTATCTCATTAATATTCAATTCTTAATTAAAATGATAACTCAAATTCAAAACATTAAAAGACTTAATCATTAAACTAAAATTAAATTATTAAACTCTTTTAAAAATTTCAATTAAAATTAAAAAATAAAAATTAAATTAAAAATTAAATTAAATTAAGTAAATTAAAAGTTGAATTAAATTAAATTAAATTAAATTAAATTAAATAAACAAATTAAATTAAATTAAATGAATTAAATTAAGTTAAATTAAATAAATAAAACGAAATTAAATTAAGTTAAACCAAATTAAATTGAATTAAATTGAATTAAATTAAATTAAATTAAATTAAATTAAATTAAATTATATTAAATTAAATTAAATCAAATCAAATTAAATTAAAATTAAATTAAATCAAATTAATTTAATTTAACATCAAATCAAACTAAACTGAATTAAATTGAATTAAATTAAATTAAAGATTAAATTAAATTAAATTAAATTAAATTGAATTAAATATAACATCACCTAAAACAGAAAGAAATTAAAAGCAAATTGAACACTATTCCAAATTTAAACCCATTAATTGAAATTAAATTAAATCACAAACCATTTGAACACCAATTTACCCTCAAAAGCTTTAGTTATCATAACTCCTAAACAGGATATTAAATGAAATGTTACTTCACTTATAAGACATTCAAATATCCTAGTTCACTGAGTAAGATAATAACAGAACTTAACTAAACCTCGGACGATTAATTCATTTGTGTAATTGAATTCATTTGGACTTAAAACAATACTAGAAATATTGAAAAGATGTTTAAGATTTTTCTTAAGCACTTCCTCAATATGATAGGATATTTATAAGAACAATTGAACTCAATTGTTCTTTGATGAAGAAAATTGCCCTCAAACCAAAACACAAGGAACCTAGACGTCATAGGAAATGACTAGCTATAGGATTAGGAATTTGGTAGAAAACCATAACCCTTACCTTAGCTTTACCTAGGAACTTGCTTAAATATTCTAATTGTGTTTTAAGTGCGGCTTGGGATGACGGGAAGACCCTCCGAGTACACTTTTATTTTATTGCAATTTACTTTCTTGCAATTTACATTATTGCAATTTCATTAATCGCATCGCACTTACGTTTCTTGCATGATAAACAACCGTTGCATGAAAACCCACACCTTTAGGATAGTCCCTAAAGCTGAAACCAAAACTAAGTTAAAAGTCATTGCAAGATAAAATTCACCGCCACAACATTTCAAAATATAAAACAACTCAAAATTTAATCACAAACAGAACACAAAACTACAATTACAATTAAATTAAAACGTCTCGTTGGATGATCGGGAATACCTCGGATGATGTAACCTACGTGTTGCTAACGGGATTTCCCACGGTTTAAATGAAAGTGTGGAACTCATTCGATTGAGTTTAGCAAATTCATCTGGACTAAGTGAATCCGATAAAAATAACGATGCCGGAAGGATGGAACCGTGGGATCTTAACCGGTGTTGTTATAATCAACTTTAAGATTTGTTTTAAATAAAACATAAAAAAACACTTGGAAATTAAGATTTTCTCTAAACCAAAACACTTTGCTCATCCCCTGATTTATGACTTCTAAAATTGAACCTCTGCAACAACAAGGAGCTCGGAGCATGGTGGGCATCACGGCCATCGTCATCAGCAAAACCTGAGTCTACTTCAACAAAACTTTCCTAGAACTAAATAACAAAGCCATAGGACTTCGAGGTAGTTTGCCTAGTGCAACATAAATCCTCAACCTTTTGTTAGGCATTTGCATTGCAAATTAAGCCCTAACCGGTCTTAGGATTCCGAGGTAGTCGTCCGGTACGACAATAAACCCTCACATCTTCGAGGCTATTTGTTTGATTTTATCATACAAATATAAGCCCTAATTAATTAAAATTGGCGAAGATCAAAACATTTAAATAAATATTAGGACTTTCCTAAACTCAAGCCAAACAATAGGATAGTCGGGAAATCACCGAAGTTCACTTCGAATACGTGATTTCTCCTACTTTTCTTCCTTTGAATTCCCAAAACAAAATCTTCCAAATTTGATCCATTTCCTATTGAAAATCCAAAATTCAATCCTTTCGAAAACCTTAAACTTTGAAATTCTTGAGAGCGGAATTATTGATTATTATCGAGAGTTTTCTTAGGTGATTCCATCACTTAAGATGTAATTAACTATAGGGGCTTGCCCTTATCGGGAATTTTAAAGAACCCGAGTAATATAAACCTCGTTTAATGCTTTCATATTAAGCGAGGGAATTTGTCGGCTTATAAAATTGGTTCGCGGACCAAACGGATGTCACAAATCTTCTAGTTTATTTAATCGAGCCCCACCGTCGAGCGGTGTGTACTATCCTTAGGGATAGATACACGGTTTGTGGTGCGGTGCTCGTTTATATAAACTATTTGGGATGTGAAATCGGTTTAATCTCACATCTTAAAAAAACCTTCAAATTTAAAATTATTTTCAAAATCAAATACTACTTTTCAAAATTATTCATTTAAATTAAATTAAAAATTCGCCGACAACTTCTGCTAGGCGACCCCCTTTTCAAAATAAAACACACAACCTAAAAATTTGCCGACACCTACTCAATGCAAAAGAAATGTAGAATGAAAACAATGACATATTTTCCTTATGCCTGTATTTCCAAACAAGAAGAAAGAATAAGAGAAAGATATCAGAAAGCACAAAGAAAACACAACGGAAAACTTTATTTCAAAGTAAATCCATAAAATAAATGTTTACAAAATCATAAGATAATGAAGAACACAATACTTAGCTTTTTCCCCTAGAAAGAAAGTTAAAAATCTCTCCTATAAAGTTTCCTGCTGATCCATGCAATGCTAGAACGTTCCCTTACAGATTCTCTCAAAATCGCCTCACCAATCTCTCAAAAAAGGTAAAAATTTACATTTCTACTCCTATTCTAAAATCTCTGAGCATTCTCCAAGTTTTCCCTATCGTCTCTCCCATTTTTTTGGCTTCAAATTCTGTTTAAAATAGTGTAGGGACTAATTTCCCAAGAGGTGCATGAAGAAACCCTCCAAAAAGCGTCCAGATTTGATGTATATGGCCAATAACCACTCAATTTCATGTCCAGATCGTCTTAGGCACCACCAGCGCTGAATAGGGTGCTTCCAATGCCCTATTTTTTGTGGTCTCGAGTTTCGCGCCACCACCGGTGCTGGTTTTGGCGCCCATTCCTAGCAGCTCCATTATTTTGCTCCGTTTGGCTCTATTTCTGCTCTGATTCGCCCCATTTCAGTTGCGTTCTGTTCCTAACAGATAGCCCTACAAAATAAGCATAAAAACATCTCTTCTTTAAAGTTTAATCTCTTTCAAAATTATGCAGGAAGTGTAAAAGAGATTAAGCATAGAAAGACTTATCAAAAGGTTTCAAGCCAAAATTTGTTTTCTTACTCATTTTTGCTCCAAATTGCACCTTTTTTGCTTCTTTTTGCTCCAATCACCATTTTTTTACCTAAAACCAAAAAAATACAAAATACCTTCCCTTCAAGTGTAATATCATAAAAAATGAGTAAAATTATATAGCAAAAAGCGTATATATTTTAGGTGTGTCAATACCCCCAAACTTAACTGTTACTTGTACTCAAGTAACACTATAACTTTAAAAATAAAATATGTTGAATTATGGTTGTGGGTTTCAATGGAGTTTCCTATAATTTCATCTCATAAATATTATAGTATAACATCGGAGAAATTCTAGGAAATCAACCTAAGACTAGAGTTGAAGAATATCTCATATTCAACTTAGGAATCCTGATTTTATATTTACTTCAAAAGTTATTGAAAATTGTCAAACTAAAGATTCATAGAAAGTATAAAAACGGAATTTAAGAACCTTATCTATACCAATATAACCAATACCTTCTGAAATAAGAATAAGCTTAAGATTATTTTTAAGTCTTTTCATTTAAAAAGATTTAAGTGAAGCCAATTTTTGATTAGGCTTCCCCTTAAGCTTCTCCTCACTTATTTTCTTTTTTTTTTCTTTTCTTTAGGGATCATTTTCAATCCCCTTTTTTTACTTTGTTTTTATGAAAGGATTACTATATCTGGATAGGCCTTTAATAATTTTGAATTTCACTATCCTCTCTCTAAAACCCAAAACTTAAAACTTTCTCTCACTTTTTATAAGTGTAAGTATTAGTTCGAAAAAGGTTTTCAATAAAAGCTCAATTCTCATTTAGTATAAATCTAAGAATTTTAGCTATTCAAATATTCAACTCCTTTCTACCATAAATAGAAAAAAATCATTTATCCAATATTTCCTACAAAATATCTTAACTCTAGAACAGTTTCTTCACATATGATTTCAACTAAGTTATTTTCTAACATTCCTAAAATCGAAATTATAGTAACTTAAAGGTAACACTACGTACCACAAGTCATTTTAAAAGTGATATCAAATTAAATATAGAATACTGAGGATAAATAAAGTTACATTTTAAATTTTTTTCTTCCCGCCAAACTTAAATTTTAAATTATTTTGCAATTAATTCCACGAAATGTAGTAGGATGAAAAAGTAAAGGTTGAATCTACTTACTACTACAACATCCTATCAAATTCATATAGATGCATAATCAGGATAGAATGATTATAGGACAAAGTAAATCTAACCAAAAACATGCTTGCAATAATATTAAACTTAAACGAACTATTTTCACTTTAAAATTTTATTTTTCTTCCTACCCCCAAACTTGATTTTTAACATGTATAGCATTTAGTACAGAAAATATAAGTAGGAAGAAAACAGTTCAGAAATTCTCTCTACCACACATGTCTATCAAAAACATTTACAAGTATTCATTAGGACAGAACAATATGCAGCAGAAAGTAAATCTAAACTAATCATGTCAGAATGAAATTCACTAAATAAAAGTTTAACTAGCATAGCAGGTGTCACCAAGGAAATATAAAAATGTTTTTCAATTATTATATAAAATTGTAAAACAAACATAAACACACATAAGATAAATGAGGTTAATTCTTCAATTAACTCATCACATCAGACTGATTTACTTCTAATTTCTGATGGAATCACTACACTAATAAATTAGGTACATTTTAAAAAGATTTTATAGATTATAATCCTAAAGATAAGATTATACCTGATAAATTGGTTCCTAGGCACCAATCTCAGGCATCCTTTAATCCCTATAATTAAGCACCTCTAATTGTTATAAATCGTAGTGTAAGATCATACACAAGTTATTCATCAAATAGGTTCATGACTCCTATCAAATGAAAACAAAGTTATCGAAAGGATGTAACAAAATTAAGATGGATCTAACACTGATCAAATTCATGATACTCCTGTAAAACTCAAGTTCGGGTCAGACCCGAGTCATAGTGGACTCATCATTCCAACTACTATAAGAGAACATACAAGTCTAACCATAATAAGAAGCTAAGGAATCATCTCCCTCATGACACACAAAGATCAAATAAAACTACTAACAATCCAAACATCTACCAACAACAATCGAACTGGTCAATCCATAATGGTACATAAAGATCAAGTCAATCCACTAATCTAAACATGAATTAAGCTGATCAATTCACACTAAAGAAAACACAATACAACACTAACAATTATGACTCTCAAGCATACTAAATCAAAGCACACTGATAACTTTGGGTTGTCTCCCATAAAGCACTTGGTTTTAACGTCGCAGGACCGACAAATGATTCCTTCTGGATCAAAATTTTAATTAAGTAATCCTCGATCAATCACCCAATCCTTTATAGATCCGAGAATTCTTACAAAATCCTTAAATTGTAATTTTTCTTTCAGCTCTTCCTTTTCAGATGGATTTATATCATTGTTCCTCATATTTCTTTCTAGATCCAATATTCTTCTTTTGATTTTCTGAATTTTCATATTAATATCATCATTGAAATTTATAAGAAACAGATCTCTGTAAGATAATTCAAGATCTCTCAAATTTTGGATCGGATTCTCTTTGGATAATTCAGATTCGGGATCAAATTCTTCTATGTCACTCTTCTGTTTCAAGTTATCTTCCAATTCTTCCCATTTAGAGTTATTAAATGATGGAGGTTCTATCTTAGTTGAGGAAATAGGTTTTTCTAATTCCTTAGGAATTTCTTCCAATGGTCTTCCAATATCCTTATCCTTTTTTCTCAACTCAAGGTTCTTTTGAAATTTATCTTCAAATTCTCTTCCAAGTCCTACTTCAATAACTTTATCTTGTTCATCATTCAGTTCAAGTTTTTCTTGTAATTGAGTTGAATATGAAGATATAAAGACTGGTGGTGTAGATGAATTCCCTAAAAAGGCAGGCTTTAAAATTGTATGGGGTACATTCATCTTAAGTTCATGAGATTTTTCAACAAATGGAATTAAAAGTTCACTATTTTTGGCAGCTTCCATCATTGGACACATCTCTTGAACATACATACAGTCTTCTTTAGATAACGTTTTCAACTCATCATGAAAAACCATTCCGACCTCATTTGTTATTTTACTCTCAAAACTTTCTTCGAAATGGTCTTTACTTAGATAATCAATTTCATCCATCCAAAAACATTCATCATCTTTTCTCTCAGCCAGAAATTTCATAGTCTTCAATACATCAAAAGTGACTTTCTGGTCATTAATATTCATAATCAACTCTCCTTTTTGCACATCTATCATATTTTTTCCAGTAACAAGGAATAGTTGTTCATTATCATTCTCTTTAGGTTTGATCTCAGTGTTGCTAGGAAGTTTTCTTTTGGGTCTATTGCTAAGTGAATTAGCAATTTCTCCCAGTTGATTCTTTATGTTTTTAATCGCATCATTTTAACTTTACAACTGGTTTCCCATTTGCAATACCACTTTGTCTATAAACATCTTCTTATCCTCAAATTGTTGATCATTATTAGAGTCCAGCGGATGTGAAGACCTACATATTGTGCTACCTTGCCTATTCCAAGTTCCATTAGGATTTGAATAATTGTTTTCCCATTGTTGGTTTCCACCCTCAGTAGTATGATTCTAGTTAAAATTAGGATGGTTCCTCCAACATGTGTTGTAAAAGTTAGAATATGGGTTGTTTATGGTATTTAAAGTCTCATATAATAAGTTGGAATCAATCATACGCCCTAATGATCTTTCCTCACTTACAGGAGTAAATTGAGTTGGTTCATTCCAAATTGGTCCAACTTCCTTGATATTACAGCAACCTGAGATGCAAGAATTTCAATCACATCTGTATCATGAACACTAGCAAAGGGCCATTGAAATTCATTTGTAGCCATTTCTTCAATTAATGCATACGCTTCATCAATTATTTTTGACATTAATGAACCATCAGTAGCAGCATCAATAACGGACCTAGGGGATCCTACTAACCCATTATAAAAAGTTTGAATGTTTAACCAATCTGGCAGAGCATGATGTGGACACTTTCTTAGAAGTTCCTTAAATCTTTCCCAGGCTTCATAAATTGATTCCCCTTCATAGTGACAAAATGAGATAATATCGTTTCTAAGTTGAGTAGTCCTTGAAGGTGGAAAATACTTAGCTAGGAATTTCTGAGTTAACTCCTCCCATTTTTTAATACAACCAGGTGCTAATGAGTATAACCACATTTTAGCCTTATCCCTTAGTGAGAAAGGAAAAAGCCTTAGCCTAACAGCATCATCTTACATGCCATTATAATGAAATGTAGCACAAATTTCTAGAAAACTAGATAAGTGCAAATAGGGATCCTCCGAAGGAGTTCCCCAAAACTGGTTGTTCTGCACAAGTTGGATAATAACTGGATTTAGTTCAAACAAGTCCGCTTCTACAACAGGGTTTGTATACTTGAGTGAATTTTTTCTAAAGTAGGATTTACATAATCCCTCAATGATTTATGATGGTTTTTCAAGTTATTATTTTGAATGTTGTCCATTTTAATTTCTAGTTTTTTAAGTCCTTTCTATTTTTTTAATTTTTTCCATTTTTCTAACTCGGGATCATAAGGCATAAGTCCTACATATTCTTTATTTTGCATACGTAGCACAACAAATAATACATTAACAAAAAAAAACAAATAAAACAAAAAATATATTTAACACAACAAAACATTTTCACAAACGCCTTATTTTTCACACAAACAGTGTTTTTTTTCACAACACATTTTCATACAAAAAAAAAACACTTTTCACACAAACACAATTTTAAAACACTAAAGTTTTCCAATTCTAAGCCTAATTACTTCAACTAAAATTCTCCTAAAACTCTTACCGAAGCTTCCCCAGCAACGACGCCAAAAACTTGATGTGACTTTTTTTATATGAAAGGATTTATGAGCAATAGATATATAATAAGTTTTATAAAGTCACAATGATCTAACACAAGTATGCGTATCGTATCAAGTATTACAGGGCTCTAATGGAGTCCCGTTTATCGATCACACAGGGAAGCGAGGTATGAGGTTCTTAGTCAAATTCTAGTCTACTACTAACAGCCTTAGTTTGGAATGGTGATATAAGTGGTTTTTCTAACAACTACTCTTAAATGCAGATGAATATATGTAAGAATAATAACTACTCCCTAATGCAAATATTAATACTAAAGATTACCCTTTTTTAGGAAATTTGTTTGGTGAATTTTGAAATAATAAAATCTACTATTCTCATGTAATGAATTGGATACTGTATAGGAATGAGATGCATTAAATATTGTTTGTGCCAAATAGGAGCAATACTATTCTTTACCCTCTTTTGAGTACCCCCTCTTCAGGTTGCTATAAAGAACATTAGCAAATCCTAGGCTTAGTCCCTAAATCTAAGGTTAGGCTGGGAGGATACTGGCTCTCACTTCAGAGCTCCCACTTCCCTTCACCTGAAGGCTAACCCTAGCTTTAGTTACCAAAATTTAGGACTAAATTAGGGATCTCAGTCTGTCACCCTGAAACCTCCAATTTGACGCCCATGAAACCATATTTCCCTATTTATTTGCACTCAATCCCCATGAACTATGCAGTTCATTCACAGACATTGAATGTGGTTCCACTTTGTCAAGAATTACACCGCCCTTTCGGGTCAATGCAATTACAACAAATTTTAACACTACAACGAGCTCTTTTTGTAATGTAAATGAAGTAAAAGTAGAAACCATCACATTTATAATTAAACTTCTTTTAGAAAGCATCCCAATATCCTAAACATGAATCCTACTCATTGCAAAAAAAAAAGAATGAAAACAATGACATAATTTTCTTATGCCACTATTTCTAAACAAGAAGAAAGAGTAAGAGAAATATATCACAAAGCACTAAGAAAATACAACGGAAAACTTCATTTCTAAGCAAATCAACAAAATAAGTGTTTACAAAATCATAAGAAAATGAAAAACACAATACTTAGCTTTTTCCCCTTTAAAGAAATGTAAAAATCTCTCCCATAAAGTCTCATATGGATCCATGCAATGCAAGAACATTCCCTTACAGATTCTCTCAAAGTCCCCTCACCAATCACTCTAAAAAGGTAAAAATCTGCATTTCTACTCCTATTCTAAGATCTCTGAGCATTCTCCAAGTTTTCCCTATCATCTCACCCATTTTTTTGGCTTAAATTCGGTTTAAAATAGTGTAGGGACGAATTTTCCAAGAGGTGCATTAAGAAACCCTCCAAAATGCACCCAGATTCGTTGTATATGGCTAATAACCACTCAATTTCGCATCCACACTGAGTTGGGTGCTGCCGTCGCTGAATAGAGCACTGTCGGTGCCCTATTTTTTGTGGTCTCGGGTTTCTGGCGTCGCCGGCGCTGGTTTGGGCGCCCTTTCCATGTAGCTCCACCATTTTGCTCAGTTTGGCTCTGTTTCAGCTTTGATTTACCTCATTTTAGTTGCGTTGCGTTCCTAACAGATAGCCCTACAAAATAAGATTAAAAAACCCTTTCTTTAAAATGTAATATCATTCAAAAATATGCAAGATGTGTAGAAGAGATTAAGCATAGAAAGACTTATCGAAAGGTGTTAAGCCAAAATTTGTTTTCTTGCTCGTTTTTGCTCCAAATTAAACCGTTTTTGCTTCTTTTTTCTCCAATCACCATTTCTTGTACCTAAAATAAAAAAAAATACAAAATACCTTCCTTTAAAGTATAATACCATAAAAAATGAGTAAAATTATATAATAAAAGCATAAATATTTTAGACGTGTCAATCCCCTACTCTTTTGAAAACTCATGTGAGTGGTTTCCTCAAGCTTTTAGCCTCAGGCTATAGTTTGACTAGTACCAGCACATTGAGGATCCAAATGGAGAATTCACTTGGTCCATGGCCCAAATGGGTTATCAATCTCACTCAACCCCAATTTTACCATAAATTCTAAACTTTCATCCCTTACCCCTAAAAACTCCACCAAACCACCAAATTGCCCCAAAACCCCAATTTTGCCCAAAATTCCCAAGATCAACCAAAATTGTCAAAATCCCTAAAAATTCACACAAAACTTTCATCACCACTCAAAATACCCAAAACACCTCAAATTTACCAAAATTCCCAAAATACCCCAAAATACCCAAAGTGACCAAAATACCACCCCCAACCCGAGCCCAAAAATTCCAAACATCCAAAAAATCCCTCCAAATACTCCCAATTTTAATTTTGAACCACCACATTGACCCAATTTGACCAAATTGACAAATTTTTACCAGAATCCCAAAATTGCCCATTAAGGCCCAAAATGCATAAACTACCTCCAATGTCCACCAAATTGACCTCAATTCCCCACAATTTCAATTCTTAAATCAAATTCACAATGCTCAATCTCATCCCAAACCAAATCTAAGTCCAATTTGACCCATATTTGAACTCAATTTGAACCCAAACTAAAAAGTCCCATTTTTAACCATGTGACCAAATCTCCCTAAATTAAACCCAATATCAACCAATTTGCATCAATTTTGAATCCTAAAATTTTCATGGCATTCCCCTAAACAATATTGAACCATCAACTGCCACCAATTTGAGCCCAAACCTCACGTAAGTCTAACCAAATCCAAAATTCCCAATTTTGCCCCAAATTGGTCGCATGTTCAAAATCCATCAAATTGATTGCCCTCACCTCAAAATTAACACCCAATTAATGTTGAAAACTCTTCAAGACATCCCTTTAGACCATTTGAAACCATTAATTGGCCTTCAACGCATTATGACAGTCATATATTATTTTAAACAATCTATTAGACCTAACCCAAGCTTGAACCCAACCTAGCCCAACTTGAACCAACATGGCCCAAAATTAAACACATGAGCCAGGCTGACCAAACCTAGCTAAATTGATCAAACTAAGCTTACCATAGCCAGCCATTTTACTCATAGGACTGAGCTAGATCCACCTAGCCCTCTCTAGTGGATCCATCGACCAAAGGTCCCATGATTCGGAGGATCCCCTACCTTAAATGGGTAAAAATTTAGGATTTTTGCAATGAGCACTTAACCACTTAAGCTCACCCCACTTATGACCTCCCTCTGGCTCACCTGACCGTTGGTCACCTCTCCTGGCCTAGCTGATCGGCCTAGTCACCGGAGGAGGCAAAACCGAAAGCAACCTTCCATGGGAAAACAAAAATTGATCCATCCAAGCTGTCTCACACTGACTGGTTAATTGCTCCTTGATGCCCTCCACCTAAGCACTTATACTCACCCAAAGCCCAACCATGGAAGCCCCTCTAAGCTCCTCTATTTAAACCACCATCCTTGAAGACCAAAGAGGTGTGTGCACTAATTTTTTGGGAAACTCTGCCAAAATTTTTCCAGAGGTAATTGCAACCTCCCAAAGCTCATTCCAACCACTTCCTTGCCATTTCCCCCATAGCTTGAGCTCAATTTTGAAGCTCAAAACCTTGTCAAAACATGGACACATTCCATTACCACTCTCCACTGAACCAAAATCAAATTAATTGTGCCCACACCTTCACAACAACTCATGAAGAAGTACCCCCATCAAAGCCCCATCGCAGAGAGCCTCCATACCAGACTTTGATCAACACCTGAAATCAGGTCTGGTTGAACTTGGCTCCAGACATTTCACCAGGGCAAGAGACTTCATCTAGAGGTTCATCGGGTTTAATAGAATCTGCAACAACCATCTGATTGATGCTTCCCTTCTCATAAAAAGGTATTGAACTCTCCCCTTTTCTCGAGCCATTTTTTATTATCCATGCATGATGAGATGATTTTAGGCTAGGTTAACCTTTTAGATAGGTTTTTCTAGGTTATATGAGTCTATAGAAACAAACCCCAAGCGATTTGGTTTACTCTAGCTTGAGATATTAGAGTTTTAGTGTGGACGATTCTCTGTGTGCACCAGTTGGGGATAAAGACTATCAACTGTTGGAACATGTCTATATCGAATATACGGCCAGGATGGAGTCGAACAGAAGCACGATGCACAAAGCACAGGCACGTGGCTACCCATTCAGATGGCAACATCAAACCAGAGAGTGTCACGTGGTCTTTGAAGCTGCTGAGGTTGCACTGGCGCTGTGTCACTTAAGTAGAAAATTAAGGACTTAACTGATTTATTTAATTCCCATAACTTTAAAAATCCAAAACTTTGTATAGAAAAAAAAAATAAAAGAAAATACCCTCTTTCTCATTAAATAAAGGAAAACAAGGAATTGGTTGTATTATTATTTGATGTATATTTTATTTTTAATTAATTAAATACTATTCTAAGTATTTCAATTCTCCATTTACATAGACATTTTACCATGACTTGAAATTTAGGACATTTGTTCTCTCTGCTATGAGGGATCTTTCCTGATTTTCCTAAGGTCAGAGGAGATCTCAGTGAGGGGATCTCTTTTTTTTAAGTTATTATGTCTGTTTTAGTATAAAAATTGTAATAATTAAAATACTGATCAGTAAAATCCAAAGTAAATTTTGGTTGTTTCACTGTGACCAGAGAAAGATTAGAAAAATATAAAATGGATTTAATTCACTAAGTATAACCCTAATTGTAATTAATCCCTAAATTCTAAAAAAAATAAATTGGATTAAATATAAATGAAAAAAAACAAAAAATAATTCTTCATTGTAATTTAATGTAAGAGAAACTTTCCATAAAATTTTCAATTCAATTGGAGTTAATTTAAACACTTAAATGAATTGTCCAAGCTAAATCATACCTTTGACATTTATATAATTATAATAATTAAAATACACTTAAAAAAAATCACAAAATTAGTTTTGGGAGTTCTGTGTGATCAGAGGAGTCCTTGAAAAATAAAATTATAATTAAATCTTTTTTATTTTTAAACATTATTTTAAAATTTAAATAATAAAATTTAATAAAAATAACAAAATTAATAAAATTGATGAAAATATTCAAAATTACATCCTCATCACTTGGAAATAATTAAAGTAATTTTCCTAACTCTCTAAATAAAGATATTAAATTTTGATGGGTCTAAATTAATTTTTAAAGGCTAAAATGGAATTTCTCTAAATTCTCATCAAAATAATTCTAATAATTAAAATATAAATATAAAAAAATGAAATTTGGTTCTCTGGGTTCCCTGACCTCAAAGAAATTTAAGAAAAATATAAAAGATAATTTTAAAATTAAATATTATTTTGTATTTAATTAATACTCCAAAAATTGATATAATTATAATAATTAAATTAAATCCTAGAAAAAAAACATGAAATTTGGTCCTATGACTCTCTAAACTATGTGAACCTTAAGTAATTTTCTTTGGGACATATGTTTCACTTTTACTAAATAATTGAATTTTTTTTTAAAAATCTCTATTTTGCTTAAAAATAATTTATAAATTAAATTAAGTTAAGAAAAATCATATTTTCTACACTAATACTTTAATTGAGCCAACTATGGGGTAATATAAAATTGTAAAATTATTTGAATTAAAATGTAATGAATTATGATGTTATAAAGCGTTTTGGCGGAAAAGAGTTATTTTGAAGATTTAACCTTAATTAAACATTTAGTCTTTATTTAAAGGGTAAAAGGGTAATGGATACTCTTCATAAACATGTTTGAATGATTGAAATACATGAAGGGGATAAATGGTAGAAACCCATCTCATTTTTGTCACATTAAAGATAAGCTTATAATTTTATTAATCATATTAATTTGGATGAAAATTAAATTAAATGATCCTTAAGGTTAGGGGCTGACTTTGGAAGTTGATAACTCACTAGTTCAACACCCCTAGTTGATGATAAAATAATTATCCAACAAATTAACAAGAACTATGTTCATGTAACTTAACTTTTCTAAAAGTTATAAATATACACACCTATGTCTTAAGGGCTTGGTAGTGAGACTAGGCTTAATCAAAATTGACTAATGAGGTTTAGAAAAGAAAATATAACTAATTTTAAACATATTTGAAACATTACAAACCAATCAAAATTGAATAAAATCTTTCATAAATTAAATTGCCTCTAAAGGCCCCACATTCATAATTCATAAATAAATATCTAGTGATAGTTACCCCACTTTTTCGGATGATTAAAACATCAATGTCTACTGAGCATAAGGTTATGAAATGGATGAAACATTCAACAATTATTATAAGTCAAAATGAACTTAAGAAAGTTCAAAAGGGTTGTGAAATGTCTAGGTATTTCCTAGATCTTTTCACAAGTCTTTTGGACAACTTATAGGACGACTGAGTCAATAATACTTATCAAAAGAAGGCATCTCTTAAATGAATGAATAGGACCCACCAAGTTATGATATAGGACTTAGTCAGCCCATGAAGAACATATCTATAAGCTTTTCTTTCATGCAAATTATAAATTTTTTTTTAAAAGATACTAAAGTTTTAGGTGGAGGAACGAGAAGACTCCTAAGGTAAACTTTTATAAGTTTATAGTACCTTCTTTTACTATACTTTTCTTGCTTCTGAGCTTGCATGATAAACAGTAATGTCACCCTGCATGAAAACCAAAACTTTGAGGATAGCCACAAAACTGAAACCAAAATCAAAATTAAAATCAAAACGAGATAAAATTCACCGCCACAACAATCAAAATATAAGACAACTCGAGATTTAATCACAAACAAAACAAAAATCACAATTACAACTAAATTAAAATACCTCTATCGGATGATCAGGAATACCTCGGAGGAGGTGTTCTATGGAAGCTAGCGTGCTTTCCCACGGTCTCAATGAAAGCATGAATATCATTGAGTTGAGTTTAGTAAATTCATCTGGACTAAGTGAATCTGAAGAAAATAGTGGTGCCGGAATGTGGGAACCGTGAGATCCTAACCGGTGTTTCTATAATCAATTTAAATGGTTCCCCAATAAGACATTAAGACACCTCAATATAAAAATTTCAAAAACATGACACTTCTTTCAATATCTTTAATTTGACACTTCTAAAACTAAACCTGCTATGACAAGGAGCTTAGAGCATGCATTGTGGGCAGCACGACCATCTTCAAAAAAAATCTCCTTAGAATTAAACAATAAGACATAGGACTTCGAGGTAGCTTGCCTAGTTCAGCATAAATCCTCAATTTACCTCTTTATAGGCTTTTGCATAACCATTTTGTGTAATATAAGCCCAATTTCATCTTAGGTTCTGAGGTCGTCATCTAAATGACGTAAATCCTCTATCTTCCAAGCTATTCACATGATCAAGTGAATGTAAGCACTAAATAATAAATTTAACAAGATGAAACGTTAAATAAATATCTCAATTTGAAGCTTAAAAATAGGATAGTCTGAGAAAACATCAAGAATCTTCTTGGATCTACATTCTTCCCCTAGCTATCTTTTCCTTTGGATTCCTTTAAAAATAGTTCCGAACTCGGGGCACTCACTTATTGGACTCACTATTACAACATTTTCTTGAAAGTCCATTTAAATATTTCCTAGTCTATATCAAGTTTTTTCTTAGTTAACTTCGGTTGTCTATGATGTAATTAACTATAGGAGCTTGCCCTTTTAGGAAAATAAAAGACCCAAAATTAATATAAACCCTATGTAATTGCTTCATACTAGATAGGGGAATTTATTGGTTAACATAAATGGTTCGCAGACCAAATGGATGTCAAGGATCCTTTAGTTTATTTGATCAAGCCTATCCACCAAGCAATGTGTCCATTCTTCGAGATATATACATGGCTTATGGTATAGTGCTTGATTATTTAAACTATTGATTATATGGGATCAGTTTTTCATATAATTCAAAATTAAAAATGATATTTTCTAAAATTAGATATAATAGATATATATATTTATATATATATTTATATATATATATATATATATATATATATATATATTTTTTAAAAGAAGCGACTCGAGATTCCCGCATGTTGAAATAAAGAAGCTGATTACGGGAAAGCCATTGGGTAAAAGGTCCCCAAAAGGCCAAAAGAAAAACATCACTCGGAGGCTTATAGGATGCCATTACAAAGTATAAGCATAGAGGCAAGTGACGAGGAAGCAAAAATAGTGAAACTACTCATAAGACGAGTGGCAACGAGCAACGGCGGGAGATGTACCGACATCTAATGAGGAGTTGTACTCAATTCCGAAATGAGGGGAGCGAGAGGTTATCCCCATTGATAAGAAAATTGAGGTCCGAGGAGGGGTGTTGGAAACCAGAACTTTGGGTGAGACAGCACCTTTTCTAGCCAGCCAGTGGGCTGGTTTGTTGGCCTCCCTGTAGTTGAAGGAGAGTTTGATCTGTGGTTGCAACATTGTTTGGATGAGTTGGATCCGGTAGTTATGGTGCCGGATGGTATGAGAGCCATCGGTAAGGCTTGAGATTAGATCATTTGAATCCACCTCAATCCAAAGATCGATCCGGCCGACAAACACGGCCAATCGTAAGCCCCACAACACAGCGAATGAGTTCGCCTCAAAAGCATCATGTACGGCCACGGGGCCATGGAAGAATAGCAAACATTGACCTTTAGTGTTCCTAAAATGCCCCCCACACCAGCACAATCCTTGAAGAAGCTACCATCTGTGTTGATTTTGATGATATTACCAGGAGGGGGAGCCATTTGACAATTCTTATAAAAGGTTTGGGAGCCCAAGGTGTTTGGTATGTCCTGAGGATGTTAGGAAACTGCTTGTGTGTAATAATTTTGGAGATATAGCTTCTACAGTTTCTAACCACAGTAGAAACTGTAGCTGGAATGTTGTTAAATTTAGACTTGTTTCGGCCATCCAGGTAAACCACATGACAATAAAGTAGGTGGGATTAAAATTTTGGTAGTTTCTATCCTGCCAGCAAGTATGAAATAGATCCCAATGGGTACAACAACCTTTACTCAGTAGAGGACAAAGAGCTTTCCACACATCCTGGGCAAAAATACATCTGAAAAACAGGTGATCAAGGGTCTCCTCTTGTTGATGGCATAGAACACAAATGGATGGTCCTCTCAGCCCTTTTAATTTGAGGATGTCATCAGTTGGAATAATTACGTGCAAGGCTCTCCGGGAGAGAAAGGACATGGAGGGGGACGAAATTTGTTCCAAATAGCCTTGCTCCGAGTTACAGGAGTGCATTGGAAAGTTTTCCTGTAGATGGCCTTGGTTAAACTTTGAGACTTTAGCTTTTCCAGAATTATGTTGTCAGGCCTCCCCCTAGTAAATTTGATAGTGGAAATCTGGTTTGCAGAATGGTCTTGAAGGATAGCTTTAAGATGTGGGAGAGACCGATTAAAGCCATCCAAAGATCAGCCACCAATAATTTATGATCCACTTGGGGAGAAATGGGAATCAACCGAGTCCTTTGGGCACCAGTTATCCGGCCGGAAGCTAATCTCCCCATTGCCCAAATTCCATAAGAAGTAATTTTACGCTTCATTTCTAACTCTTAACATTCGACCCAGATTTTGGAATCCCCAGGTCTTCTCGCGACAAGAGAGGGGTGAGTGTGCTGCAATATTTCCCTTTCATGAATTTAGCCCACGGGAGTTCCGTGCCACGAAATGAATCCACAGTTTGTAAAAATTAATGCGTTGAAGTTGGTCGAGCACCTTGAACCCCAAACCACCGGCTTCGAGTGGGTTTAGTTGCTCTCGCCGGGATGTCCAGGTGGAGTTGTTGTCTCGTCCGGACCATAGGAAATGATTAAAAGCTCTTTCAATTTGTATCCGAGTGCTCTTTTTCAGTGGGGTAACTTGTAGTATGTAGGATGGAAAGGATGTTAGTATACTTCTTAAGAGGGTTGATTCTGCTACCATTAGATAAAAAAGAGTTGGTCCAAGCAATTCGATACGGAATGAATCTTATCCGGAATCTCATCAAAGTGCACTTGTTTTGCCCTTCCCATGGTGAGAAGTACACCCAAGTATTTGATAGGGAGAGCAGTGGGAGAAAAGCCAGTAAATTCCAGAATCCAATGTTTAGTGTGGGTATGGATGTGTTTAGAGAAGACCAATTGGCACTTAGCAGTATTAAAAAACGAGGCCGGATTGAGTTTGAAAAGAATCCGGACAATCGTTTTAGCTTCTTAACAACATTCTTGTGGGCCTTGGAATAGATCATGATGTCATCTCGCAAACATAAGATGGAAATAGCTATGTTAGATCTATGATGATACCTGGTGTAGTTTTGATGCAGAAGGTCTCTATCCAGTAATCTAGAGAAGTAATCCAGTGAGATGATGAAAATGGTGGGAGATAAGGGGTCTCCTTGTTTGAGCCCTCTAGTAGCTTTAAAGGAGCCCCAGGCTTGGCCATTAAGAAGGATAGAGTGTTCATTGGACTCAAGCCATCTTCTTATAAGGTTGCAAAATTGAGAGTTAAATCCTCTAGCAGTAAGCACCTCCATAATAAAATCCCAGTTAATAGTGTCATAGGCCTTTTGAATATCCAATTTGTAAATGATATTGCCCCCCCTCTTCAACTTATCCAGATCAAGAAGGAGCTCCTGTGCTAGTAAGATGTTGTCATTTATGGATCTTCCTTTAATAAAAGCAGACTGGTTTGGGCTAATCAAGCCATCCAGGTGGGGTTGGAGTCTTCCCACAATGATTTTGCTGATGATTTTGCTAATCACAGAAGTGAGACTAATTGGCCTATACTGATTCCAATTATGAGGGTTATTATTCTTAGGTATCAAAACAATGTTAGAGGCACTGAAATAGCTGGGGAGGGTGTAACCCTGGAAGAAACTTTGGACAGCCTTAACCACATCCCCTTTAACAATATCCCGAGCTTTCGGTAGAAATCAGCAGTGTATCCATCGGGACCTGCGGTTTTGAGTCTGTCCACAGAATTTAATGCTTCCCAAATTTCCTGCTCAGAGGGGATGCCTGTCAAATTTAAATTGCTAGTGTACTGGATATCATTCTGGAAGATAGAGCTATCAATTGGAATTCTGGTTCTGTTGATGTGGGTAAGAAGATCCTCAAAATAATGGACAGCATCCTGGGCAATTTCGGCAAGATTACTTAACATAGTACCATCTGCAGACATGATACTGTGAATATTGTTGCATTTTCTTCTATACCTGATGTAGGCTTGGTAGTATTTGGTATTCTTGTCCCCTAGTATGAGGTGATTGACTGCAGCTTTCTATTTCAGATGAAGCTCCTGTCTTTCAGAAACTAAGAGGAGGTTGGCTTGAGCAGAGATAAGTTGGTCTTCACTTGCATTACCATCTTGGACTTTTGTTTCTAAGAGAGCAACTTCTTCTTCAGCCTTGATCATAGCTTTAAAAACATCACCAATAGTATGCCAGCTCCAATATCTAAGAGCTTTACTGAGCTTGATCTGAAGGAGTTTTAGTCTAGTGAGAGGAGAATCATGATACACACTGCCCGAACTACTTTGAACAATGCTAAGGAAATCGGCTGTGAGGACCACATGTTCGAGTACACTGAAGGGGGAGTAATTAGAAGGTTTTGGGGAGGTTATAGTAATAAGTAGGGGTACGTGATCGGAGAGTCTGTGAGACTTAAATGTGTCACATAGGTGAGGAGCCAATGAGAAATCCAAGCTTCTTGTTAACTAGAATTCTGTCCCGATCTTTCCCGAGTGTTACCTCTTTTCCGAGTGTAGAGAGGTCCTGCGAAGCCGAGATCAAATAGATCTGCGATCCGAATTTGTTCATTAAACTTTGACATAGAAGCCGGTGTTAGGAGATCTACCTCCCGGCTTTTCGGTTGGTGAGCAGATGCAGTTGAAATCTCCTCCCACAAGCCAAGGGGAAGAGAGACTGGAACCAAAGCTATGTAGACGTCTCCATAAGTTAGTTCTATCTTCTGGTCTGCATCCAACATAAACAAAACTTGTAAACCCACTTTGACCATTGATGTTGAAGGAGGAGTGAATGAATTGTTGATTGTCTATGAGGGGGGTGCAAGTGATTTCCTTCCTATAAAAGATCCAAATTTTATTATTGCAATTGGCAAAATGTTTGAAGCCATTGAATTTATTGATAATTTTACTGGAATGTTTGTACACCATGGGTTCAAGGATTATAATACACCAAAGTTTGTATTTTTTAGTAAGGTGAAGAATTATTTTCGAGAGATGAGGGGTTGCCAATACCCCTAATGTTCCAACGAAAGTAGATTAATCATGGATGGGGGAAGGGGGGTTGTGATTTGGATCTGGTTTTGACAGTCCCAGCCAGTTCCCCCTCAGTAAGGGGTGTGCCAAGTTTTTGGGCTTCAGATAATGCCTTTTTTTTCTTCCTTGAGATCTGTGTGTGCCATTTCCCTTCTAACTCAGCTTCCATATTAGCCATAACATTAGCAGGTAACTTTTCTACCCGGGCACAGAGTCTTGAGATGGTGTGATGATTTGAACTTCTACCTCTTCTCTTCGCACCAGTTATCATTTTCTTTAGGAGGGGACTCGAAGCACGGGAGTAGACTCTCTAGTAGAAGAGTCCAACTTCGGGGAGAATCGAGGCTCGAAACCCGACAAGGGGCAAAAGCCACTGGAAGCACTCCCATCAAGAGCCACTGGGGTTGGAAATGCCCTCATTATGGAAACTCGTAGTGCTGCTGACCTGCGGCACCTGCGGGATTCAAATGGATAGTATTGGGACTGAAACCATGTCTCACGGCAGAAACACTGAAGTGTCGGCTCAACACGCGGATGGAAGGTTTGCTTGAGACAAGAGAGGGATTCTTTTGTTAGGGGGATGGATTCACGTAACATCCGTCAAGGTGTGGCGAAACATCTTACGAGTGTGTGCGAAATAAGGTTTTCTTTGCATTATAACCTCCTGCCACTGGCCCTCCTCTTGAGACCCAATCCATATTTTCTTGATTTCGAGCAAGGAGACATCTCTTTCAACTTGAATTTTGGCCATTTCGAGGCTTTGCTTTATATATATATATATATATATATATATATATATATATATATATATATATATATATATATATATATATATATATATATATATATATATATATATATATATTAGTTTAATTCAATTTTAAAACCCTTATGCGACGAACATGCCTATGCTATCTTTAGTGTAGCATTGATTCCCTCTAAAGTCAAGCGGTAGCAAAGGAATTTACCGATAAATATTTGAAATGTCCAATTATGTGGATTAAGTTTCATGTATTATTTTTGAAATATTTTTTTAAATCATATATATGTTGTTTGGCTGATAAAATTTTAAGAAAATCAATGTTAGCATATACTTCGATATGTTTCCTTTATGATTCAAAAATATTACTGATGGTCAAACAGTTATCATGAGGCAAGTCGATCAATAACCAAGTGTCGATCAAGTTATATACGGAAAAGAGTCCATGTGTTGATCCCATACGGAAAGTATCAAAATAATCAAAACATGAGAAGTTCTAGTTCATTAAAATGCTAAGTTCAGTTTGAAGATCAAATATGACATATTAAAAGTCCTAAATCCTAACTCAAAATGAAGAAAGAAAAATAAATTTTAGTGAATTTTATAAGATATAAAACGTTCATACTCCTGCAACATTGCTCAAGTGTTTGCTCAATGTTTTTCCCTATGGAACCCATGCTATTATTGATAACCAAAGGAAAAGGTTTCTCCTTAGAATGTTCCTAAGTAATGAGAAAAATAAAAAAAATTGTCATGGTTATACCAAACCTAACACAGTCAAGCCCAGATTTGGTGTGGTTACACTGATCCTGGTGTTGACCTCATTTTTGATGAGGTCTTCTCTTCTTCTCTTTAGTACTTAGGATCTAGCCTTAGGCTTTTCCTTTGACTGTCTTAGAGGACTAGAATTGGGACCCACCTTTTAGAAATTCAAACCACTTCTTAACTCCCTGCAAACTCCACAAACTTGACTGTAGACCCCTAATCACCTAGAGGGTTGAAATCAAATGTGGAAGTTTAAAGGATGAGTTCCTATAGGACTCTTTGGCCTTGGGACCGCCACAGGTGGCCTCGTTACAGTGAAGGGGCTGACTTACACACACACTACATTTATACACTACATCTACACACTACATTTCCACACACTTCCTAAAACCACACCCATACCCAACTTGACCTCCTGACTCATATAGGTGATTCACATGGATAGTCCTTAATCCCTAAGCCCTTGGCTAAGAGGGTTAGGAACAACATAGTGAATGCCTTAAATGAGTCCCTTCATGACTCATATGGGCTTGATATGGCTTCATGGCTCAACCAAAATGATTTCTTTCCACCTAAATTCACTCAATCTTCAATTTCCCAAATTTTCAATTTTTGACCCCCGGGACCATACACCCGCTTAGCCTACCCAAAACCCTTGAAATTACCCAAATTTCTCAAAAATTTTCAAATTACCCAAAATTCTCAAAATCAATCCCAAACATTTCCACATCACTCAAATTGATCATCCATACCCAAAAATACCAAAAATTCCAAAAATACCTCCCAATACCCTCCAAATACCCAAAATACCCTTCTTGGCCAAAAAATCCAAAAATTCAGAAAATTCCCAGAAAATTCCAGAAAATCCCAAATATTCCCAATTTCATTTTGTCCAACTACACCATGGGCCAATTTTGTCAATTTACCCTACTTTTCTCAAAACCCCCAATTTGACCCATTTTAACCCTAAGTGCACCCAATGTCAAACCAAACCTACCCAATTGACCCCAATTTTGGTCCAATTCAATTCTAAACTTCAATTCAATATCCCAAATACCAATCTAGACCAAATCCAAGCCAAATTTGATTGACATTTGGATCCAATCTCACTTTTGGCCTTAAAGCCCAATTTGGACCCATGACCCAAACCTAACCCAAACTCACCCAATTCAATTCCAATTAACTCCAAATCTTTTCTAAATCTTCCTTAACATTCCCACAAACAAAACACTAACATGATTTGCCCAAAATTTAGACCCAAGTCCCACTCAAACTCAACCCAAGGTTAAAAGGCCCATTTTTGACCTAAACTCAAACCTAACCCAAATTCAACCCAATTCAAATCCAAATCACCCCCAATTTGCCTCAAGTCACTCATGACACATCCATGAGCTACAACCAACAAATATTTGGCCCAACCTTTTACAAAAATTCTCATCCATGAACACATTCATAAACTTAAAAGCCCACTTCCCTTAAACCCTCCTAAAAGCTCATTTCCTTCAAAATTCAAAAGCCCAAATCATCCTAAAGCCCACATGACACTTCCCCTCATCATCCATTTGATCAAAATCACCCCTAAGTTGCAAAATCATCAATTAAACCATTCCAAATCAAGCCACATGTCAAATTACCCCCTAAAGGCCAAATATTTCTAAAACCCTTTTTCATGAAATAAGCCAACCTTTTCCCAAGCCAAATGGAGCCATGAACAAGCCATTCTCAAGCCACATGAAGCCATGAGGGCTTTGACTTGTCATTAGTCCATTTATGGCAAGAAGAGGGGATCTTTCTTGAGCCTCCCTTAAGCTTTTTTACCTTAAGCATGTCACACTCTAAACCATGCTTTGCCACCTAATCCTTGATGGAGACTCCACCACACATGGGAGGTTGACCCACCCGACCTCCTCGGCCCAAAACCAGGTCTTGGGGAGGTGCACCCAACCCATTTGCATGGGTTGACCAAAATAAGCTAAAATGGCCCCTTCCCCTTTCTACTTTGATTCAACCACTTTACACATGGCATTTGCCAATTGCATACACTAAACCCCAGCCCTGACCCACCTGACCAAGATGGTGACCATTGCCTGGCCGGCCGGCCACCAGGCCGCCGGAAAACACCATGGCCGAGAGCTCACATGTGAGCCAACATTGAAATTCTCACTTGCTGAGCTGCCCATTCCTAGTGGTCACCATGGCTGATCTTCTCCTCACCAGAGCAGGCTGATCCCAAGCCCTAACTCCCCACAGGAGGCCCCCCAGCCAGCTCTATTTAAACTCCACCCCTCTCGGCCTTGAGGGGAGCTAAGCACAAACCTTGCCAAAACTCTGTCAAAATTGTACCAGACCCTTCTCCACTCTTAGAGCACTTGATCCCCGAGTGAAATCCCCCGCCATTTCTCCTCGCGTAAGTTCGATTTCGGAGTTGAAATTCCACCCAAAACCAGGACACTTCTCCACAGTGAGCCAATTCTCAAATTGATTGGTTCTACACCTTCACCAAACCAAGGGAAGGTGTCCACTAGCAAAAGCCCCATCTCCGAAGCCACCCGAGTTGCTCCGACCTCCAAGCTTTGTGATCGGGCTTGGTCGAAATCATATCCAGACAATTCACCAGACTAGGAGACTTCATCTGGAGCTTGCTGGGATCCAATCGAAGGTGCAACAACTCTCAGATTGAAGCCACACTTCTCTGAGCCAAGGTATGAACTAATTCTTCATCCCGAGCTTCTGGAGATTCTCCATTTCAAATACCTTAATTTCAATGCATGATAGCCGTATAGATGTGTTCGTCTCTTGAGACGAATCCATAGAGCATAAGAACATAAAAATCCGTTGAGTATCGAGTGAGATCTTAGGGATTTAGTGTGGACGGCTCTCGGGTGAGGACGCTCGGGGACGATGAACGGATGTCGTCCATTCAATACACGCGCGGACGAACGGCTCAGATGGCGTCGGACCAGGAGACGGTACGAGAACCGCGGGGCCTGGGCTGCTGACTCAGGTGGCGGCGTCGAATGGGAGCGCGCCGCGTGGCCTTTCGGAGCTGCCGAGGATGCGGCGGCGCCGCGTGGATAAATAGAAAATTAGGGTATTTTCTTATTTATTTAATTCCCTAAACTTCAAAATTCATATCTCTGTGTAGAAAAATCATAAAAATAAAATAAAAATACCCTCTTGCTCAGTGAACAGAGGAGAATAATGTGGAAAAGAAATCATTTAATTTCATCAAGTATTTTATTTTTTATAATTTATTTACTCTCTGCATTATTTTAATTCTCCATGTATGCATACAATTCACTATGGCATGAGACCATAGGGCTTTTGAAGCCTACGAATTTGGGAACATTCCCTGAATTTTCCAAAGTCAGAGGCCATCCCTATGAAAAGTTATTGATTTTTCAAATTCATGTTGCTGTTTTGAGTATTTTAATTCCAACAAATAGCATGTTGTGAAATAAATTCTAGGAAAATTTGGTGATGTTTCTTATGACCAGAGAACCTTAGGAAAAATAGGTTTTGACTTAGTTCATTTAAAACAACCCTAATTGGCTTAAACACCCAAAATAGGTCTCTAATTAATTAGAGTTAACCAGGCATCAAATTGACTTGAAATCAATTCTCCACTGACCTTTAGAATCAGAGGAATCCACCATAAAAATTTGAGGTCAATTGGACTTGGTTAGCCCCACTAATTGGGTTGATTAAGCCACTTAGCCATTTTAGACTTTAAAAATTCATAACTTTTAAAATATTTTTCAAAAATTCACCAAATTGGTTTTGGAGCCTCTCTGATAACAGGGGAACCTAAGAAAATTAAAATTTCAATTTTCTAAAAAAGTTGATTTTTAATATTATTTTAATATTTTAATAATTAAAAAATAATAAAAATCACAAAAATAATAAAATTCACCAAAATGTCACATTTTGAATTTTAGTCACTTAGGAACAAACCCCATATTTTTCCTAGGTCTATTTGGTGAGATATTAAATTTTAAAGCTTTAGGATATTTTTAAAATTAAAAAATGTATTTTCTAGCATTTTCACCAAAATAATTATAATAAATCATAGAAAAATCAGAAAATTACAAAATTTGATTCTCTGATTTCCTTGATATCAGAGAGATTTTTGAAAAATATAAAATTCATTTTTCAACATTCATTTTATTTTTAAATTAATTAACACTCCAAAACTTAAAATAATTATAATAAAAATAATATAACTCAAAAAAATCACCAAAATTGGTCAAAGTGGTTCTCTGGTCATTAGGAATGTCCCCTAATTTTCTTAAGGACAGAAACTTTCCCTTGATCATGTTATTAAATTTTCCTTGAAAATCTCTATTTTCTACTAAAAATAATTATATAAATAAATTAAATACAGAAAAATCAAATTTTCTCCTCTCATGTCTTTATTGGCATATGAGTGAAGTCACATAAAAATTTCAAGTTCATTTGAGCTCAATTTAGTGAGTTATAAAATTATTAAGCTTAAAGGGTAAAATGGTAATTAAATTTTAACCCTTAATTAAAACTTTAGGTTTAATAAAAAAATTAACAAACAAAATATTTGATCCTAATCTATTTGGATGATTGAAATTTAAATGATTAAAGGGTAGAAACCCATTAAGCAATTTTAAAATGATTAAACCTTAATTAAATAATTGATTAAATTTGGAAGAATAATAAAATTGGAATTATTAAAATAGGGATATTATTAGGAAGAGATTTATTCTTTAATTTAAAAATCCCTAAATTAATTATCTCATTAATATTCAATTCTTAATTAAAATGATAACTCAAATTTAAAATATTAAAAGACTTAATCATTAAACTAAAATTAAATTATTAAACTCTTTTAAAAATTTCGATTAAAATTAAAAATAAAATTAAATTAAGATTAAATTAAATTAAAAATTAAATTAAATTAAATTAAATTAAGATTAAATTAAATTAAATTAAATTAAATCAAATTAAATTAAATTAAACAAATTAAATTAAGATTAAATTAAATTAAAAATTAAATTAAATTAAATTAAATTAAATTAAATCAAATTAAATTAAAATTAAATCAAATCAAATTAATTAAACATCAAATCAAATTAAATTGAACTATATTCAATTAAATTAAATTAAAACTCAATTAAATTAAATCAAATTGAATTAAATATAACATCACCTAAAACAGAAAGAAATTAAATATAATGCAATTTGAACACTATTCCAAATTTAAACCCTTTAACTTAAATAAAATCATTTGAATACTAATTTACCCTTGAAAGCTTTGGTTATTATAACTCCTAAATAGAACATTAAATGAAATGTTACTTCCCTCATAGGATATTCAAATGTCCTAGTTCATCGAGCAAGATAACAACAAAACTTGAATTCTCGGACGATTAATTCATCCGTATAGTCAAACCCATTTGGACTTAAAACAATCCTAGAAATATTGAAAAGATGTTTAAGATTCTTCTTAAGCACTTCCTCGATATGATAGGATGTTCATAAGAACAATTGGACTTAATTGTTCTTTGATGAAGAAAATCATCTTCAAACAAAAAATACGAAAGAACTCTAGACGTCATAGGAAATGACTAGATATAGGATTAGGAATTTGGTAGAAAACCATAACCTTTCCCTTAGCTTTACCTAGGAATTTGCTCAAATATTTTAATTGTGTTTTAAGTATAGCTTGGGATGACGGGAAAACCCTCCAGGTACGCTTTTATTTTATTGCAATTTATTTTCTCGCAATTTACATTATTGCAATTTACTTTATTGCAAATGCACTTTACTTTTCTTGCATGATAAGACAACTGTTGCATGAAAACCCACACCTTTAGGATAGACCCTAAAACTGAAACCAAAATTAAATTAAAAGTCATTGCAAGATAAAATTCACCGCCACAACATTTCAAAATATAAAACAACTCAAAATTTAATCACAAACAGAACACAAAACTACAATTACAACTAAATTAAAACGTCCTGTTGGATGATCGGGAATACCTCGGATGATGTAACCTACGTGTTGCTAACGGGATTTCCCACGGTCTAAATGAAAGTGTGGAACTCATTCGGTTGAGTTTAGCAAATTCATCCGGACTAAGTGAATACGATAAAAATAATGATGCCGGAAGGATGGAACCGTGGGATCTTAACCGGTGTCGTTATAATCAACTTTAAGATTTGTTTTAATTAAAACATAAGAAACACTTGGAAATTAAGACTTCTCTAAACCAAAACACTTTTCTCATCCCCGATTTATGACTTCTAAAACTAAACCTCTGCAACAATAAGGAGCTCGGAGCATGGTGGGCAGCACGGCCATCGTCATCAGCAAAACTTTCTTAGAATTAAACAACAAAACTATAGGACTTCGAGGTAGTTTGCCTAGTGCAACATAAATCCTCAACCTTTTGTTAGGCATTTGCATGATCGGGTCATGTAAATTAAGCCCTAACCGGCCTTAGGATTCCGAGGTAGCCGTCTGATGCGGCATAAACCCTCACATCTTCGAGGCTATTTGTTTGATTTTATCATACAAATATAAGCCCTAATTAATTAAAATTGGCAAGATCAAAACATTAAACAAACAATAGGACTTTCCTAAATCCAAGCCAAACAATAGGATAGTCGGGAAATTACCGAAGTTCGCTTCGAGTCTGTAATTTCTCCTACTTTTCTTCCTTTGAATTCTCAAAACAAAATGTTCCAAACTTGATCCATTTCCTATTGAAATTCCAAAATTCAATCCCTTGAAAACTTTAAACTTTGAAATTCTTGAGAGCAGAATTATTGATTATTATCAAGAGTTTTCTTAGGTGATTCCCTGTCACTTAAGATGTAATTAACTATAGGGGCTTGCCCTTATAGGGAATTTTAAAGAACCCAGGTAATATAAACCCTGTTTGATGCTTTCATATTAAGCGAGGAATTTGTCGGCTTCTAAAATTGGTTCGCGGACCAAACGGATGTCACAAAACTTTTAGTTTATTTGATCGAGCCCCACCATCGAGCGGTGTATGCATCCTTAGGGATAGATACACGGTTTAGTGGTGCAGTGCTGGTTTATATAAACTATTTGGGATGTGAGATCGGTTTAATCTCATATCATAAAACTTTCAAATTTAAAATTATTTTCAAAATCAAATACTACTTTCTAAATTATATATATATTTAAATTAAATTTAAAATTTAAATTTCGCCGACAATTTCTGTAGGCGACCTCCTTTTCAAAAATACAACACTCAACCTAAAAATATGCCGACACCTGGAACCTTTTATTGTTTTAATTTTGTTTTGTGTGCTTGCCCACCTATAACATGAAAAAAAGCACAAATAACATTCCACAAGCATAAAATATTGATAATGAGAAGAAAAGTATGGAATTTAATGTAATGTATTCCTATAAATATCCCTTGTATAGATTCCCCTAAACTTATCAATTACTTGCCTACAAGTAATTTCATATTGAAATGAGGATTAAAATGATGTTTAGAGTTCTCATGTGGCAATCCAATCCTTTAAATAGATTATATAAGTGTTATAAATATATGCACATCTCTTCTCAAGTTAGGATCTTCATTAATTTCTAATAACCTAGCCATTTCTTTAATTTCTTTTTCTTAAACATAAACAAATCTCAAAACACTTAATTTAGTGTAATTGAAATATTTTCATTTCTTAAAAATAATTTTTCATTGATTATCATTTCACTAATCAATCCAATATCACTTAACCTTTTTAATGACTAAAATATCTTAAGAAGTTCATTAAGAAAGATTTCAAGTCTTATTACTCAGAATATAACTAAGACTCCATTTTTTTTATTTTTGTGCTCACCAAAAGCTTCTTCTCTAGTTGGATGGCATTGGTTTTGATTTTTCTTCTAGATCAGACCTTTCACATTTCTTTAATTTTATTTTTTGTTTATTTTTTATTTCATCTCAGAATTACTATTTCTAGCGTAACACATTTCTTTTAAGTATTTTGAATGTCTAATTACCCCTATATGATAAATCTCAAATTCTTCCTAATGTGAATTAAAAAATACTATAATTTATTCAAAAGACAAGATGCAATTATAATTGTTAGATTGAAAATTAGAAAGCTTAAAGTATCTTTATTTAACTAAAAATTATTTAACTACAAATTTTCAATATTTTTGAGACCTTTTAGGGTTCAAGTGGAAGTTGTTAAAGTGTAATACTCAATTTTGTAGACATTAATTTCAATTCAGCACTTTAATGAGTATTAACATTCCAGTTGATGTCATTACAAAATCTAATTAAGTTATCAGGATTTCTAGAATAAGTCACAACGTTAAAGTATAATCACAGTTCCATTATGAGAATTACTTTTCGCAAGTGTACATGCATCACACACAACCCCAAAACTATTTTGTAACTTATGCATGACATAGTAAAAATTGAAAGGAAAATAACATGACAGTTAATAATAGAGAATTGATATGAGACAGTTCAACATAGTAAAACTCCCTCACATGCAAAATCACTAATGTAAAACATAAATTGCGTGTAAGAATTCCATCAGTCATATGAATCTTGCATAAGTAAAAAAATAAAATTAATAAAAATAAATTCAAATGAAAACTCAACGAAAATTTGATAAACATAAAACAAATTTCAAAATAAATGCAAAAGCAAAAACATGCTCAAAATTTTAGGTAACACTTTGGTTGTCTCCGAGATAACACTTTTTTCATGTCCTCACTATGACCTATAAGTACTCCTCCAAGATAAAAATCATAGTTTAGTATTCTTCGACCAATCTCCTAATCTTTTGTTAGTCCTGAATGCTTAGCTTAATCCTAAAAAATTGAAACTTATTGAACTTTTCCTTTTCAGTTTGATAACAGTCTTTCAAAGGGTATGTAGGTCGTTTATTCATATTGTCATTCATAAGGATATTTTCTAAATCCAAAATTCTTCCAATTAATTTCTTTATTTATAGATTATTGTTTTATTTAAAGGTTACAAGAGTGGTTACCTAGGATTTAAATCAGGGTTTTCTAAATCAAGCATTGGATTCTCTCTAAGCTTTTCAGAATCATGATCTAACACTATTGGATTACTCTTCTAGCTTTACGAGCAAACTCGCTAGTTTAAAAATCATGGCTATTTACTACCCCTAACATCCTTTAGGGTTCATTAGCTAGCTCCCATCTTTATGTTCAATGGTTCTCAATGCTGCAATTTGGCATTATAATTGATTCACTATGTTTACCGTCAATTCTTCGAAATAGCCATTTTATTCAAGGTAGTCACTATCCTATTCATTCCAATATTCTACAAGATTGTCTTGGGTTCTCTGCCATTACAAGCTTTCTACACTTGGGTATTAATATTCAAAATAAATTTTGGGCAAGTTGACCAACATGGATTGTAAGTGTTGGAATATGGGTTTTCAAACCTAGTAATTATTTTAAGGTTTTCAAAACTCATGTGAATGCTAGTCTTTAATGAGTTGACATACATTTGAAAAAGTATAAACTAACTTTCCTGATGGTTTATTGTTCCAAATTATTAAAACATTTGTTTATTTTGATCCTGATTTTTTCAAAATTATTAAAAAAACCCACAAGATCAAAATAAAGTAGAAAATAAAAAAGTTAAAAATAAAAATTATTAAAATTTCAAGCTTAGACACTGAGTATTTCAACAAAATATATTGCTAAAGTTAGAAAAAAATAATAACTATCCCTAACAAAGGTGCCAATAATTTATGGCTCAAAAGTAATCGCGAGACAATTTGTTCAATCAAACAAGTATCTATCTCGATTAAGTAATAAATGAAAATAAGTTTACATATCAAAATCATGAGAAAAGTGTCAAAATATTTATAACAGGGGAAGTTTTGTTATACTGAACAGTTAAGCTTAGTTTTAAGATCAAATATCAGATATGAAAATTTTTAAATACTAATGTAAAAAGAAGAAAGAAAAATAAATTTTTGTCAACTTTATCAAATATGGAGGGTTCATACTGCTATGATGCTGGTTAAGTGTTCTATTGATCTAGTATTGACAACTAGGTAAAAAAAAGTTTCTCCTTAGGTTATGCCTAGGTCATAAGAAGAATCGAAAATCCTATAAAGATAAGTCTCTCTTAACTAAAAAATGTTTCTCAAGAATCCATAGATCCCATCTTCTAGGTTACAAAACCATGATGATGATATGTCTATTTCACTAGCTTTTGGTGGTTAACTTATTTAGTTTCTAGGCAACATGCAAAAGTCCTAGATCATGAAAAATGTAACATTTTATCAGTTACAAATAGAAGTAAATTATGTTTGAATAGTTAAGATACCAATATATGAAATTCATTTGTGGAAAAGATGTTGGGGGAATAAAAATCCATGGTATAAAACAATGAGAAAACTACATGTCTTACATCACAAAAGCATGAAAGGAAGTCAATCACAATGAATGAGAAAAGAAAATGAAAATGAAAATTTATTGTAGGCATAATAAATATTATAGTGCAAGAAATTTAAAACACTCACTCAGAGGCAATGAGACCTTAGTAATACACCATGCACCTCTCTATCAACATAAGCTCTGACAACTCTCCTCTCATACAAGTTAATAACTTCACCTCTCAAGATAACCTAAGAAAGAAAGCATAAAAAGAGAAAAGAAAACTTTGCTTAGAGAGCCTAGAAATTCTGGCACCATATGTCTCCAGTTGTTCCCTATCATCCCTTATATAGAAGAGTTCCCCAAATGGTATGAAATTCTTGCCAAATCAATTTTTGATCATCCGATTGTGTTACTACACCCGAAACTACTGTGGTTACTTTAGATGTGATATATTTATGTCATAAACTATAATTAATATGCCATACCAACAAAGCAAGCCCAACTCTGGTGTAGCTATACTGGTCTAAGCCCCTTTTGCTATTTTGACTTCATTATGTGCACTCCCCACCTATAACCTGCAAAACACAACAAACAACTTTTCACAAGCTTAAAATTGTGAAAATTGTGTATGATAACATAGTATTTAATGCAATATAATCATGTAAATCTTTTCTCCTATAAGTTCTTCCAAACTTAACTATTACTTTCCATCAAGTAATCTCATATCTCAACGAGGATTAAAATAATTTTTGGAGGTCTTACATTACGTTCAGACTTTTTAAGTAAAATCTTAAAATGTTTAATCTAGTGTAATTTAAATGTTTTCATTTCCTAAAGATATTCATAAATCAATTTTGATTTAACTAACCAACCCCATTTACATTGTACATGTATTGAAAATTAAAACTAGCACACCCCACTCATTAGAATTATGCTTTAACGAATTCATTTAGTCAGGAGGAACTAAACAGAATCATTGGGTAAGTTGGAAAAAAAGTATGTAAACCTATAATGGTTGAGGGGCTCACTTTCAAAAAACTTAACCATATTGCTGAGATTCATGCTATTAAGCTATGGTTCAAATTTAGGGATAATATCTCACTATAAATATCTTTTATACACTCTAAATATTGTAGAGAATTGCACCCATCCTATGTAGCTTTTAAATCTGGAGACTCTAAAGTGTGGAAATCTATTCTCAAATCAATGGAATGAGCTGAGAACTACATTTTTCGGATATTGGGCATGGTGGTGTGTTTTTTTGGAAAGATAAACGACACATGGAGGACCTGTCTAAGGGGAATAAAGAGGTACAATGATTTTACCGTGACAGATTTCTGGATCCATAATGGTTGGAACATTAATTTCTGAAAGAATAAGGTTTGGTAAGATCTTGCTAATTCAATATAAAATATCCCAGTAGATTTAACAAAAAAAGTTAAGATGGTTACCAAATTACCCGCTACATTTTTTGTAACTAAAGATTTATATCTGATGCTACACTTGTAGAGGCTAAAGAATTGGGGTAAACACATTTGAAATGATAACATATATCTGGCAATTTCTAGTTTTTGTGGAGATTTTACTCTCATATTTTACCTGTTGAAGATATCCTTAAAATGAATGTTGTAAGAATACCACCACAATGTGTTCTATATTGAAAGGAGGAGGAGTCGAGGATCACTTATTGTTTAATTTCACCTTTTTCATAGAGGTCTGGTCCAAAATTGGTGATTTATTAGGTATCACTAGGCCGTTATGGAGATGACATAATTTGAAAGACTATATATTAGCCTGGAAAACGCATCCTTTTGAATTATTTCGATACATGTAGTTAGGTTTATCTAAATGATGCGTAATATTGTGAAATATGATGTAGCATAAAGATATATCAGTAAAATATATCACTATACTTTCAAAATTAATTGTTATGTTGGCATTTATTTTTATAGTAATGATAATACTAATGCTCATTCTTAATCATTAAGAGAGAAGCCTTGTCATCAAGTAGCTTATCAAATTAAGTGGAGAAGACCAGCTAATGCATGGATTACTGAAAAATATTGATGATAGTTGGAACACTAATACAACGGGGGTGGGTGTTGTATTCAAGGAAATTTTGGTAACTATGTGTTCATTGTTTCTTCTCCTTTTAATCCTAACTCTCCTATTGAATTTGAGGTGAGTGTGACTTGGTTAACCTTAAAAGTTGCCGAAGTTTTCAATTGGTTGTGTATTCATATCGAACTGGACTGTTTGTATCTCATTGCTTATGTTAGGCAAGAAAAATATCCACCGTAAAATTTGATAATTCTCATGCGAAAAATATTACTTTTTAAAAAGAACATGAATATTTTATGAAGTTATATACCAAGAGATGGTAATAGGCCGACCAATTGGATAGCAAGATATGGATCAAGTGTGGATAAGATGAAGTTGGCATGCATTCCCTTGTATACTCTGATAGATAGTGACAACTCTGATATTCTTTATATCCATGCATAGTCTCTTCTCAATGAGTATAAGGGGGTTTACATAGATATTTTAGTGTTATATATACACAAATACATACTCATTTTTTTGTATATTATTGTGTTATATTTCTACATGATTGCCTTATTTTTATTTTGAGTGTGGACTTATTTTCTCAGTAATAACTTAAATATAAAGAAATAATTGATTTTGTGTTGATGTTTGAGCTGGTGGTGTTTATTACTTGAGGGTTGTAGATTCATTACCTGGGTAAGTATTGCTTTCTATTGGTTTATGTTGGGGTTAGAATGTAACTATTCAATATTGTGCTTAATTTAATTCTTTGGAGGGGGTTTAATTACTTGCTTAATTTTTTTTATATGATTGAGGGGTGATTATTATTTTGTTGCTGGATTTGTTTTTTCTTAGTTGAAGTCTAGGCTTTGGATAATGTGTTTTGTGGTGTTTTGGAGGGTTGTTGAATTCATTTAAACAAGGACTGACCTTACTGATTTGTGGATTTATCCCTTTAGGGCTTTCTGGGCTTTTATTCTTGCTAATTACCTTTCATTGTGGTGATTTCTAGGTCTCTATTTGCTTATGCTTTAAAGATGGTGGCAGATGAACTCTTTGGGGTTAAACTTTGATCGGAGGCAGGGGCTATAATTGTGGCCGAGTTGATGGCATTGTAGTCTCTGATGGATATTGGACTGCTATTTGTTATTTTTTGAGATAGTTTTATTATTGTTCGATAGGCTGCAATGGTTTGTTGCTAGCATACATACATTTTCATTTATAGTTTAAAGGGAAATTTTGACCTTCCTTTATTTGGCTAAAATCTTTAGCTTATGACCATTATATGGAGTTGGAAGGTGCCTTGGGCTATATATACTGCTCCCTTTACTTTATATTTATTGTTGGGCTTTGTAGGGTGGAATTTGATGGCTGGTAGAAGGTTTTGCTATCATTTAGATGGTTTTATTATCAGTTGGTGAGCAGTGCTAGTTTGCTACTGTCGTACGTGTATCAACATTTCAAATTAGGGCGGCTCATGAAAGTGCTCAATTATATTTATATCTGAAGATTGTGTTGGTCTTATTGATGCTAGTTTGTATTTTGTGGTTTTAATTCGACTTAGATTACCTTCAGCTTAACGTGGTTATGCTATTAGCTAGGTGTTGACCACACTTTTATGAGGATCATTTATGAATCATTTTGAAAAGGAATTCTACCAGCATTGACCTTCTATAATTTACCAATAGTCATTAAACCCTAGTACCTTAAATAAAACCCTAATGAGGCCTTTTGAACCAAAATTTTAATGGCATTCTTAAATGATCAAATCAACAATGACAAACCCTGATTTGATCAACATCGACCCAACTGGTCAACTTTTGACCTAAAAAGTCAACTTTGGTCAAACTATTCAATTATTGACCCAATGACCACCACATTGACCGAATTAGTCAATCTTTGACCTAACCAGTCAACCCATGACCTAAAATTCATCACATTGACATCATAGGTTAAACCTTGACCTAAAGAGACTAAATTGGTTAAATTGATCAACCTATGACCTAAAAGTCTACCACATTAACATCATTGGTGAATTATTGAGGTCATTAAAAAACCTTAAAGTCACTACATTGACTAATGGGTTAACCTAAAAACCTAAAAATGTTCATTATGACCAAATCAACCAAAAAATTTAATACCCTTGGGCCTTATGGCTAACCTAACCATGAAAAAGGTGGATAAGTTACATTGGTCATCCATGCACTAAGATTGGTCAACCTAGGTCAACATTGGTCAACCCTACTCAGCATTTATCAAATTTGGTCAAAATACCCATTTTTGAACCAAAAAATGATAAAATTGATCAAATAATTAATTCCATAATTATTTTGATCAATTTATTGGTTAATATATAATTTCCAAAATTTTTAATTAATTACATAATTAATTAAAAATGGAATTATAATTAAATAGCTATGAAATAAATTTGGACATATGACATCACACATGACACAAAAATGGATTTCCACATTAAAACCCAACAATGACATCATAAATGACCTCATATGGGTTACACTTGACCCATGAGACACTTTACCCATAAGCTAACAAATTAAATAACCCATGACACTCCATCATAACCATAGTTAAAACTCATCATGAAGACATTATGAAAAGAATAATGAGGTGTCATTCCCTCATTAATTCTTGGAGAAAAATTTGATGAATAATCAAGCACCTCCAACCCTAGCCAATGAAAGAGAGGAGAAGCTTAGATCACCCTTACATCATGGGATGACCTCATAAATACCCAATTTTGGAAAATTAGGAAAATGAAGGTTTATGTTTCATGCTTTCAAAAACCTTACATGACATGGTGAATGAAGGATAGCTTGCTCACTTTGAGTCACCACACACCTCTTCCCCATCCAATGGACATATACCAAATCAATTTCATCAAATGAGAAACAAATGAGGGATTATGTGTAGAATTCTCCCTCAAATTAAAGCATGAGTCACTTGATTCTTTGAAGTGAAGTGGCCAGCCAATCTACATGACACCTCAAGCATTTCATGAACTCACCAATGAGAATAAAACATGACTTTTATTAAGCTTTCACCATGTTTAAAACCCATCATGACCAAGCCATGACAAGGATGAAACGTGAGGCTATGGTGTCACACTCCCCATTAAAACATTAAATTATACATAGATCTCATGTAGCGGAGATAATTTCAACATGTTACCAAGTCTTATCCACCTCAAAAAGAGACCAGTAGAGACAAGCCAAAACATGAAGCCAATCCTTTATCATAGTTAAATTCACCATGAATTAACCTAGGGATGCTCAACCATGGCTGCCACATTGCTCAAACCTTATCTCCAAGACATGATTGACAAGTTACCCCCTCCCCAAGCCAGCCCAAGCTTAAACATTGCCTCCATATGGCTATAACTAGGCTAGCTCGAGAGCATCAAGGGGTTATCAAAAAAATAATAATAGACTCCTATACACTTTTTGAATCACTTGACCTTCAAGACCAAAGTTCTTCCTTAGGACCTAGGAAATTGATCCCTAACAGGTTTGAGCCCTGAAGTCTACTCAATCTCCCCAATTTAGCCAACCACAAAACCTTAAAACAGGATAAAAATGGAGTTTAAAATGAAGTTATCCAATACTTAAAACTGACCTTCTCTGGAGCTTCCTCGGACCCTATGAAGATGAGCCAAATCAAAGTTGGCAATCCCCATAGACCCTAATCTGGTTTTCAAACTCTTGCTCTCAAGCTGAGACACCTTGAGGACAAAGTCATATGCTAACTCGATTTCAACTCAAATTAACTTGGGAAAAAGGTTCCTGAGGTCGAGACGAAGCTTTAAAACCATTCAAATCGAGTTCAAATTGATTGATGCCCAGGTATGGATTATTTAGCTTTAATGGCGTTCGGGTTTGACACTTTATGAAATAAAACTATTCAAAACCCTAACAAATATGTATGGATGTCTTTGTCTCTTTGAGATGAACCTCTAGAAACAAACTTCAATCAAATCCATGGAGAAATGAGCGAGATCATGTGTCTAGAAAATGAACGGTGCTCGGGTTTAGACAGAACAAAAGGGTTGAACGGATGTCGTCCATTTCCGTGTTTTGGAAATGGAAGGTTCTAATTTAAACATAGCTACTCCACTGTTTGGATCCCTGTAGGGGATTAGCTGCGTTTCGATAGATACGAGGACATGCAGCATTGTCCGGTTATTTTGGATTGATTAAGGATTTAATTAAATCTATTAAATCTTAAATTAATAAAAAAATTCATAACTTTGCACACAAAAACTAAAAAAATAAAACAAAAATACCTCTGAACTCAAGGCAGTGAATCCTTTTTCTCCATTGTGTCCTATTTAGTGTCAAATTTTAGTTTAATTCTAATAAATTAAGATCAATTTTTATGCAATAAGCCCAAGTTTTCCTAGGTCTGCCTCTGCCATTATTAACATAAGTTGTATTTAAAACATCTATTCTCTTAATCGGATCATCAGGTGGTCGACGTTTAATGTGACCAAACCATCTAAGGCGACTCTCTCTAATTTTATCCGTCACTGGTGCAACTCCAACCCTATTACGGATATATTCATTTAGCATTTTGTCTCTAAGTGTAAAGCCACTCATCCACCTAATCATTCTCATCTCGGCAACACCTAACTTAACATTATGCTTCTCTTTTAAAGGCCAACATTCAGCACCATAGAGCATTGAAGGTCTCACCACCATCTTATAAAATTTTCCTTTTAGTCTAAGCGGTACTTTTCTATCACACAATAGGTCGGACGCATTGCTCCATTTCAACCAACCAACCTGAATTCTACTATTAACATCCCCATCTATATCACCATCACTTTGAACAATGGACCCGAGATATCTAAATCGTTCACACCTTTTAATAATTTGATCACCCAAAGTTACACTTCTGTCACTAAACCTACTATTACTAAAATTACATTCCATGTATTCAGTTTTAGTTCTACTCAAACGAAGACCTTTAGACTCCAATGTAGATCTCCATAATTCAAGTTTTTCCTGGACTTTTTCTCTTGTCTTATCCACAAGGAGGATATCATCAGCAAAAAGCATACACCAAGGTACATCCTCTTATAAATGCCCAGTAAGACCATCCAGAAATAAAGCAAAAAGATATGGGATTAAAGCCGATCCTTGATGTAAACCAACAGAAATAGTAAAATACTTGGTCAATCCTCCTTTAGTTCGAATACATGTAACAACACTAGCATACATATCTTTAATGACTTGAATATAAGTCATATCAACACCTTTCTTCTCAAGGACTCTCCAAAGAACATCTCTAGGAACCTTATCGTAAGATTTTTCTAAATCAATAAAAATCAAATGTATATCCTCCTTATTATCTCTGTACTTCTCCATCAAACCTCTCAATAAATGTATAGCTTCCATGGTAGACACTGACCGCATAAATCCAAACTGATTATGAGAAATCTTCGTAATACGTCTTAACCTATGTTCAATTACCCTCTCCCATAATTTTAAAGTATGACACATCAATTTAATTCCTCTATAATTTGCACACTCTTGAGTATCTCCTTTATTCTTAAAAATGGGGACCAAAATGCTCTTTCTCCGCTCCTCAGGCATCCTTTTAGTTTTTAAAATAATATTAAAAAAGTTTAGTAAGCCAGGAAATCCCCAAAATACCTAAACATTTCTGCACTTCAATTGGGATATCATCAGGTCCAACAGACTTTCCCCCCTTGGTTTTCTTTAAAGCCTCATCAACTTCTTTTTTATTAATGCGACGGTAAAAATGAAAAGTTTTATTATTATTAACGATATTAAGATCACTAAGGTCGATCATACTTTCAGCATCATCATTAAAAAGTTTATCAAAATAAGTCACCCACCTATGTTGAATATCATTTTCTAAGAAAAGCACTTTTTGATTTTCATCTTTAATACACTTTACTTGAGTTAAATCTTTACTTTTCTTTTCTCTTTGTTTGGCTAGTTTATACATATATTTTTCACCTTCATTAGTATCTAACATATTATAAAGATCACTAAAACCAGAATTTTTAGCGTCACAGATTATTCTTTTACACTCCCTGCGGGCCGTTTTATATTTTTCCCAGTTCTCTACGCTTTTACATTTAAACCAATTTTTATGACATAACTTCTTATATTTTATCTTTTCTTGCACATTATTATTCCACCACCAACTATTTTTATTTATAGAAACTTTTTCCTTTGATTCTCCAAGTACATCTTTAGCCACTTGTTTAATAGTATTAGTTAATTTTTCCCACATAACATTCGCGTCTTCATGAACATCCCAAATATTTAAATCTTGAATTTTACTCATAAAAATAATTTTATTTGTGTCTTTGAGGTGCCCCCATCTTATTCTACGATGTTGAATCCTAGTATTCTTTATTTTACAACTCTTCATCTTAAAATCTAGAACTAATAATCGATGTTGGGTACTTAATTGCTCACTTGGAATAACCTTACAATCCTTACAATCTCGACGATCTCTTCTTCTCATAAGAAAATAATCTATTTGTGTTTTACTAGATCCATTCTTATAAGTAATAAGATGCTCATCTCTTTTCTTGAATAAAGTATTAGTAATAATCATATCATACACTAAAGCAAAATCTAAAATGGCTCTACCTTCTTCATTAATCGCTCCATAACCGTAGCCACCATGAATATTTCTGAAATCTTCTACTACTCTACCGACATGTCCATTTAAATCTCCTCTAATAAAACTTTTTTCTTCAAGGGCTATCAAGTGTATTAAGTCTTCTAAATCATTCCAGAATTTATCTTTAGAGCCTATATCTAAACCAACTTGAGGAGCATAAGCACTTATAATATTAAAAATCATAATATCAATCATAATCTTAAGTGTTATAATTCTATCTCCAACTCTATTAATTTTAATAACATTATCTTTCAAACTCTTATCTATAATTAAACGTACACCATTTCTAGTACGACTCTTACCAGAATACCATAGTTTAAAACCTAAGTTATCAATCTCCTTAGCTTTTTCTCCAACCCATTTAGTTTCTTGAATACATAGGATTTTTATCTTTCTATGGATCATAATATCAACCAATTCCATTAGTTTACCATTATGAGTACCTATATTCCAAGATCCTATCCTAATACTAGTATCATGGACTAACTTCTTTACCCACATCCATCCGTAATGTCGGATCCCTTGCTTACTTGACACTACACACGGGCGCCGGTGTAGCGGCCCTTGCGCACTTTCCACTATATTCAGGCCATACAGTGCGTCGCTTCCAGGGGACGCCCTAGCACTTATACAATGATCAAAAGGATTCATGTCATGATTTTTTTCGATAAGTTTTACGTTGGCTGTCAACAACCTAACGCAGCCCTCCACTTTTCACATCCGGAATAAAAATAAATAATTTACTTCAACAAACTCATACAATAATGAGTTAAGTCAAATTTGAGTCCAAACATCAAATGGACTCAAACCAAAACATAATTAGGTTTAATCCAACATTAGACCTAATTAACCATATTAAAACTTAATCAAATTAGGTTTAATATAAATCAACCCTAATTAGGTCTAAGTCATCATTAGGCTAAATTAAATTATTAAACCCTAATAACATTAGGCTTAATAAAAATTAAACCTTAATTAGGTTTAACCTATATTAAACCTAATTAATCAACTTAAACCTTACTTACATTAGTTTAAGTGATAATTAAACCGTAATTAGGTTAAGCCATATAATCCTAATTAATCAACTTAAACCATACTTACATTAGGTTTAAGTAATAATTAAACCCTAATTAGGTTTGACCCATATTAAACCTAATTAATCAACTTTAAAAATACTTACATTACATTTAATTAATAATTAAATGCTGATTAGGTTTAACCCATATTAAACCTAATTAATCAACATAAACCTTACTTACATTAGGTTTAAGTAATAATATAACCCTAATTAGGTTTAACCCATATTTAACCTAATTAATCAACTTAAAACTTAATTATATTAGATTTAGGTAATAATAAAACCTTAATTAGGTTTAGCCCGTATCAAACCTAATTTATAATCTTAAGCATTACTTACATTAGGTTTAAGTAACAATTAAACCCTAATTATGTTTAACCCATGTTAAACCTAATTAATCAACTTAAAACATACTTACAATAGGTTTAAGTAATAATTAAACCCTAATTAATTCATTAGACCTAATTAAATCCTTAAACCTTAACTAACTAAGGTTTTGTCATACATAAACTCTAATTAGGTCTAACTCGTTAGACCTTATTAAATCATTAAACTTAAATAACCAAGGTTTAATCATACCTAAACCCTTATTTGGACTAACCCATTATATCTAATTAAATTATTAAACCTTATCTAACTAAGTTTTAATCATACCTAAACTCTAATTAGGTCTAATCCATTAGGCCGAATTAAATCATTGAACCTTAACTAACTAAGGTTTAATCATACCTAAATCCCTAATTAGGTCTAACCCTAAATCATTAAACCTTAACTAACTAAGGTTTAATCATATTTAAACCGTAATTAGGTCTAACCTATTCGACCTAATTAAATCATTAAACCTTAACTAACTATGGTTTAATCATACCTAAACCCTAATTAGGTCTAATCCATTAGACCTAATTAAATCATTAAACCTTAACTAACTAAAGTTTTATCAATCTAAATCCTAATTAGGTCTAACACATTAGACATAATTAAATCATTAAACCTTAACTGACTAAGGTTTAATCATATTTAAACCCTAATTAGGTCTAACCCAGTAGACCTAATTACATTATCAAACCATAACTAACTAAGGTTTAATCATAATGAAACTCTAATTAGGTCTAATCTATTAGACCTAATTAAATCATTAAACCTTAACTAACTAAGGTTTAATCATACCTAAACCCTAATTAGGTCTAATTCATTGGACCTAATTAAATCATTAAACCTTAACTAACTATGGTTTAATCATACCTAAACCCTAAGTATGTTAACCTATTAGAATTAATTAAATCAATAAACATTAACTAACTAAGTTTTAATCTTATCTAAATTATAATTAAGTCTAGCTTATTAAACTTGGTCAATTTAAACTTATTTTCAACCCATATTGAACTTAAGTCAAACCTAAATCTTAGGTTCAACCTAACTTGAACTTAAGCCAAAACTAAACTTAACTTAAGCTCAGATTCAACCTAGCTTGAATTTAAGTTAAACCCTAACTCATCTCAAACCTTAGGTTCAACTCATATTAAACCTAACTCAACTAAAAGCTAACTAGAGTTCAACCTAACTCGAACCCAAGTTAACCTAAACCTTAGGTTCAACTCATATTGAACATAACTCAACCTAAACCTAACTTAAGTTCAACCTAACTTGAACCCAATTTAACCCAAGCCTTAGGTTCAATCTATATTGAATCTAACTCCACTAAAATCTAACTTGAACTCAAGTTAACTCAAACTTGAGTTCAATCCATATTGAACTTAAATCAATCTTTCTAACTTAGGTTCAACCTAAATTGAACCTAAGTTCAACCCATATTGAAGTTAAGTTAACATTTCAAATTGAGGTTCAACCTAAATTGAACCCAAGTTAACTCAAACTTAAGCTCAACCCATACTGAACTTAAGTCAATGCTTCTAACTCCAATTCGAGTCCAATCTATATTAGACTTAACACCTTCTAGATTCAGATGACATCGAATCTAAAATTTTAAAGTGTAATTCATGACTTAACACCTTTTAGATTCAAATGACATCGAATCTAAAATTTTAAAGTCTAAGTCATGTTAGATTTTACTTATTTTAAGTCTAATTTACATTAGACTTAACACCTTTTAGATTCAAATGTCATCGAATCTAAAATTCTAAAGTCTAACTTATGTTAGATTTTATAGATTCAAATGACATTGAACCTAAAAATTCTCATGTTTAATTAGATCTTACAAACATTAGATCTAAATAAACTTAATCCCTCTCCTTAAGTCTAAATAACAATTGACATATGAAAATCAATCAAAATAACATTTGGAAGATTTTAAATTAGTTAATAAATCGTTAACAACTAAACATTTTCCAAACATAAAATCTGAAAAAACATTATGAATTAAATGAAACCTTAATGAACAAAGATCACTGAACGTAACTTGAACCCCAGTGTTCTTAATCTACAAAGATTTCTTGGATGACACAATCCTAGTTGTTTTCAGAAGTCTTCCGGTCCTAGTTTAAACACCTTTCGGACTAAGTAGATAAAGGCCCCTAATAACCCTAGGATGACGGAGCCAGTAACATCTTGACCTGGTTATCTAAAATTTAATCATCTAAAATAAAAGATTTAAGAAATAAAATTGACATTATTTTCTTTTAAATCTAACATTGTTTTCCTTACAGGGTAATTTTTTTTTGCAAGTTATAGGGTGTGCTAACTCTGTTTTATAGGACGATCAAGACCAAACAATGACATTAGTTTTGTTTTAGATTTTCTTTGCATATTATCGGGTGTGCTAACTCTGTTTTGCAGGATGATCAAGACGAAATGACGACATTAGTTTCATTTTAGATTTTCTTTGCATGTTATAGGATGTGCTAACTCTATTTTATAGAATAATCAAGACGAAACGATGATATTAGTTTCATTTTAGATTTTCTTCGCATATTATAGGGTATGATAACTCTATTTTGCAGGAAGACATTCTAAAGACAGGACAAACGACAATAAAAACCAAACCAAACGACATTAAAACAATAATATTAACAAAATAGAACAAAACAAAATACAAAAAAAATGATAAAACTGAATAAAACAAATCTTTATTTTTTAGTGTAGTCATAAAACCTAATCTTTTAGGATAGCTACCAAATAAATAAAAAACTACAAGTCAAAACAACAAATAACAAACAACAAAATAAAAATAAATTTGACATAATAATTGACATTGGTAAAATTAAATTCTTAAGGTATAATGACATATTTCTCCTAGGATTAAATATTGTTGTTTCTTTCCTTGTTCTTGAAACTTCTTAGAAAATAAGTGTTAAAATTAATCAGAAGTTTTCTTAGACAAATTTAATTGTTTAAGATATAATAAACTATAGGAGCTTGCTCCTATAGGAGAATTAAGAACTCAGGATAGGTATCACACCTAGAAATCTCTGGTTATCAAAATTTCATATGTGATCGTCCTTATATAAAATTTCTAGAATAAGGCATTCTAGAATCTCCTTTCATAGGATTATCACCGACATTTTTTATTCTACTGTTTTCTATGTTATTAGCTGTTACATTCTTCAAACTTCTTATTATCTGAGGATCCTTTACATGGTCCAAAAGAAATAAGATTTCTTGAAGGTTAGGGCAATATTATAGGTAAACAGAGTGACGACTCCAAAATAATGACATCAATATCGACACTGAGAAAATCTTCGACACGGCTCCAGATGTCGACAAGAGATTTTATTAGGCGACTACGCTGGGGATAATCTTTCTTCTCATCTTTTATCAAAATCACTTACTTCCAAAAAGATGTTTCATCCTTTGACAAATTGGATCACATCTTCATGAATTCTAACTCTTGTTGAGTTATTATTGACCTTCCATAACAATAATATGATATCAAAACAAATAAAATGAATTCTCAATTTATGAATATGTCCATGACATTTTATTCTTATTAAATTTTCAGAAAGATGCAATGGAATCCCCGAATTTGGTCTTTTCTTATTATCAAAGTCTTAATACGTCAATCGATGAAGACGTTTACCTTTATCAGAATGATTTTGGATTATTTGATGAAATTGAATTTTCATTAGAAAATCCATATTAAACTGATATAAAATCCTTCGAGGAATTTAATATGGAACCTTATGAAGATTTTCTTAACTTTACAGAAGATTTACCTCAATACATTTCTGTAGAACAATATACTTTTGAAGAAATGGAAGAACAAGTTGACAGAAAAGGAAAGAAATTTTTTGTTGAATAAGAAAATGACATTCCACTTCTGCCCATATATGAAGTTGGATCTTGCTCCAAGAATGTTTCAAAAACTCAACGAAGAAATAAAACTCGTTCTCTTAAAAGAAAGAAATAATTGAATGAAGATGACAATTTTGAAGCATCTGAATTTGAACAAAGTGTTCTCGGGAACCGTTCCTTCTCAAAGGAAACCCATATATTCCAATACCTGTTTAATACGAGGAAAATACTTTCCAACCTAGAAGTTTTATGTCAAATCATGTCGTATACTCTGTGTTTAAAAGATTAGCACAGAAAGACAGATGTTCAATTTCCCAACTATTAGATAAAATGGGATGTGCGGTCTCTATGACAATGAAAAGAAGGATTCTCTCTATTGAAGATCCTACTTACTTAAAGGACCAGCAATTCTCATTAGACAGTCATTGTACCTGGGTACTCATAAAATTTCATCTTGGGCCAAGAGTAAAAGATATGATTGTCACAAGAAATAGAACTAAGCATAACAAATTATTATCAGAAGTAGAAGACACATCTACTAAAATGACAACTTTGGTTCAAATGTTACAACATGGAGAACCTTTTGACTCACAAAACAACACACTTCCCACGATATATCGTCCTATACTAAAAAATAATGTATGGAGACGAGAATCATCAGGAGGAATCTCAGATACAATGAGTATCCCTGCAGACAAATCTCGGGAGCAAACTTGTGAAAAACATCCTATAAAATCAATCAAGGAAAGATTGAAGAAGTTGAAAAATGACTTCAAACAATGTTCAATATGAAGAAAGGATAACTCTTCGAAGAGTTCAAATGAGGAGGTCACCGAAATAAACATGGCGGAAACACACTACCTCTTTAACACGAAAATTAAGTGAAGAAGATACGATAGAAGAGTTACGAGCAGTTATTCATCAACGAAATGAATAAATCAGCCGTCTCGAACAAATAAATGGAAGAATTAATGGCAACTCTACAAAATCTACCAATAAATCCATTGCCCGCTGTTGAAATGATTAGGTCAGAGGCGATACACATTGTAGAATATAAAAGTGAGCCAATAGAAATTGAAGAAAGCACTTCAAAGAAAAGAGATTCCCCCCAAGATGCAATTCCAGAAAAAGAAATCACACAATAGGTTTAACAAAAAATAAAAGAAATAATGACTCAAGTAAAGGCTGGATCATTAATTCTAAAGGGTAGACCTTTTCCAAAGGAATTTGATTTTGTTCAATACCCCAAAGGGTTTTTTCCTCCTATCTTCAAAATGTTTGACGGGACTGGCAATCCTCGTCAGTATCTTGCACACTTCAGAGCGAGCTGCTGCTATGCAGGAGGAAGTGACACCATCTTATTTTGTCAATTTGTTAACAGTCTCACAGAAGTACAACATTGTTAAAACTTTTGTAGTCGAAAGGAAAAAACTTTGTTAAAACTTTAGTAGAGTATGAAAACCTCTTCATTCAACCCTTCGCTCGAGCACAACACCATACTACAGTTGGTAACCTTGTAGTCGAAAGGAAAAAACTAGGAGAGAGTTTGGTGGATTATATTTTGCACTGGAGAAATCTTAGCATGAAGTGTGAACCAGAACTCCAGTAAAAACATGATTTCAAGATCCTTCTCAAAAATATTAATGGTCCTATAGCATTCATGTTAAAAGGATTTACGATAAAGACATTTGAAACATTACTTAGTAAAGATGCCAACCTTCAAGAAGAACCTAAGTAGATGCATTTAACAGAAAAATCTGAATGGCAAAGCCTGTTAAAACATTTGAGAAGAAACCAAGAAATGTTACAAAAAAGGGAAAACAAGTGATGCAAGTCCAGCTTGAACAAAAGAAACAATGACAGAATATAAATCAACCGCCACAACAGGCATCTTCTCAATTCCAATTCCAGCACCAGTTCTAGTACAAACAGACAAGAGGACAATGATTGAAAGAATGAATAAGGAATATCTATTCAAAATGGAAGTTGTCAGTAAAATATTCCTCAGCCTGCTAAAAATGTCAGAATTCAAGCTACCTAAGGCTAAAAGACCTGGAGAAGTTGATATGAAAGACAATCCTAATTAATGTCCTTATCCCAGGATGCTTGGTCACAAAATTGAAGAATGCTTTGTCTTTAAAGACTGGTTAGAGTGTAATTTTAAAGAAGGGAATATAGTAATCCTAAAAGAGTATTTGAAGAAACCAGAAAAAGGTTCAATCAATATGATTTCGGTTGATAAACTTATCCCCATTTCTGACAAAAATGATAGAAGTAACATTTTTCAAAGTAAATTATCTAAGGAAATCCTTTTGGAATTTCAAATTACAAAATCTTTTAAGAATGGAAAGAAAAAGAAAAATAAATAAACAAAAAGGATTAGAAGTCTTTTAGACACAGAAACTACTATTTTGTTTTATACCTTCTAGTTTTCATCTTCCTTTATCTTCTACTAGGATAGTTGTCTCGGATGAAGGGAGAAAATCCCTCAAACAGTTAACCTTGTACGACTTGAATAATAATACTTCTAGTTCTACTTACATTACATCTATTTTGGATGATGCTTTTGAAAATGAAAGTACCAATGTCAATCATGTAGACAATACTCAAATCATACATGATATTGACCAATCTAACGACAACTAAAATGACAATAATATTAATGATAACTTTGAAAAGGACAAAGACACTGTCACTCTCTAGCTACAAGGAACACCAAATTCTATCAAATTGGAATCTTCAGACGCAGAGACAAAAGAGTCGGAAGAAATAGTTGAAATCAATTTGCGAAGTGGAAAAGTTCTACCTCATAGAATGGCTCCCAAAGAAAAAGAAAAACAAATTGTCACATCAGAAAAGATTTTTCCTCTGTTACATACACAATTGTCTGAAAGAAATGAAGATATTCCTCACAAGGTTGATTACAATGTATTAGCTCATCTGAAGAAATTACCAGCAAAATTGAGCATTTATGATGCCCTTATGCTTTCTAAAGAAATGAGAGAGATTTTGATAAAAGCCCTTTTAGACCCAGATATTTGCTTAGCTCAACTTCCTGAAATTACCCATAATGAGGCCTGTCTTTTAGAAGAACAGAAAAAAATGACTATTTCTGACAATGACTTGTTACTTGGAACAATTGATCATAATCGTCCACTATACATCACATTAAATATAAATAACTCGACACTTTCAAGAGTGCTTATTGATCCAAGTGCCTGGATTAACATAACGAACTTAAGGACTCTTACATATTTTGATATTAATGCATCTCAATTATCAAGAGATATAACGATGTTATGAGGGTTCAACCAACAAGGATAATAAGCTCTAGGTTCAATAACATTACTCTTAAAGATAGTCGACTTGATAACAACGAAAAAATTCCATATCTTTGATTCTGATACCTATTTTAATGCTCTACTTGGTAGACCATGGCTTCATGAACATAAAATGGTTCCTTCATCACTGCATCAATGCATAAAATATTTACAAAAAGGACAAGAATGTTGTATCATAGGAGATCTGCAACCATTTTTAGTCAATGAAATTGGAATACATGAAGATGCTGCATATTATGCTCCAATAAAACATACAGTATTCTCCAGAGAAGCAGTGATGAATCCAAAAGGGAACGATAAAGAGAATAAAGTAAATGAAAAACATTATTCTTCTTCAACACAGACAAAAAGTTATAACTCTCATCGGACTCGCACTTGAGGTCGATGCCGGATACGAGGAAGAGAGAAAGAAGACCTTAAAGAAACCTTTGAAGTTAAAAATTCATTTATATTCTGAAGAAGATGTAAAAGAAGAAAAGAAAACATCGATGATACTAAAAGAACCTCAATTCAAGATACCCCTTAAAAAAAGACAAAGAAAAAAAATTTGAATCTTTGTATGAAAAGATTAATCATTATATACACGCTATGACCCTAACTCTAATATCTAATTCTATGATTGAGAATTTAGTGGTAAAATAATTATATGGTGATAATCAAAAGCCAATTAAGTTTAAACTTGGTTTTACTTCTTATAGTACTGAAACAGATGTAAAATTAGAATATAAAAATCTTTCAGAATCAATGAAAATACCTTTTAAATTGTATTCTCCTTGCGCACAAAAAATTATACAAAATTGTTTAATGTTCAAACAATGGTCTTTAAAATAATCACACTTTATTGAATAAATGTGGCATAAAAATAAATGAAACCCTAACTATAAAGAGGGAATTGGATTCAGTACTTTAAAACCCTTACATGATATGGAGTTTTGCCTAGTCATCTCCGAAGAACTTGATTCTGAACAAATATCTGATCCTCCAATCGAAGATGCCCTCAAGAATTGGAAGAAAAAATTAAATCAACAGTTGATGAATTAAAAGAAATATATCTAGGGACTGATGAAAACCAAAAACCAACTTTCATTAGTTCATTCCTTAACAACATGGAAGCAAAAGAAATAATTCAGCTATCAAAAGAATAGAAAGACTGCTTTGCCTGGACTTATGATGAAATGCCTGGGTTAACTCCCGAAGTTGCAGTCCACAAACTCAAGATAAATCAAATTGTAATCCATGTTAAGCAAGCTCCAAGAAGTATGGCTGTCGAAATAGAACAACAAGTTATTGTCGAAGTTAAAAAATTAATTGAGGCTGGTTTCATAAGAGCTGAAAATTATCTGACATTGCTTGCTAATGTAGTGCCAGTTAAAAAGAAAAATGGCCAAATAAGGGTCTGTGTAGACTTCAGGGGTTTGAATAAAGCATGTCCAAATGATGAATTTCCTTTACTAGTGCCAGAATTGATGGTCGATATAGCATCTAAACTTGCAATATTTTCCTTTATGGATGGATCATCAGGATATAATTAAATAAAAATGTTTTCAGAAGATGAAGCGAATACAGTTTTCATGACACATATAGGGATATACTGCTACAACGTTATGCCATTTGGATTAAAAAATGTGGGTGCAACCTATCAAAGAGCTATGACTCATATTTTTTATGAACACATACACATACAAGTCGATTGTTATGTAGATGATTTGGTTGTCAATACTATACAAAAAGATGATCACAAGTACAATTTAAGAATTGTCTTTAAACTTTTACATCAATATAATCTTAAAATGAATTCCTTAAAATGCCTTTTCGGTGTTAATTCAGAGAAATTTTTAGGATTTGTTGTTCTACATCGTGGGATTGAAATTGACCCCCTCAAAATCGAAGCTATCTTAAGTATGCCTCCTCCCAAAAATTTAACTCAATTGTCATCCTTTCAAGGGAAACTAGCATATATAAGATATTTCATTTCCAACTTATCAGGTAGTTGTCAACCTCATAATGCCCTAACCAGAAAGATACCAAGTTTGTGTGGGATGAAAAATGCCAACACGCCTTTGAAAACATCCATCAATATTTGACAACACTTCCTATCTTAGCAGCCAATGTCTTAGGAAGATCTCTAATCCTTTACATTGCGGCATTAGATAATTCCCTTGGAGCATTACTAGCTCAAGCAAATGACGAGCGAAAATAAAAAGCATTATATTATTTAAGTTGTTCTATGGTTCCAAGTGAAATTAAATATCTATCAATTCAGAAACATTGTTTAGCTTTCATTTTCATTGTTCGAAAGCTAAGACGTTATATGCTTTCTCATAAGGTAACTCTTATTTCAAGAGTTAAACCATTACAATATTTGATGATATGACCAACATTTTCTGGAAGATTGGCAAGATGGGTAATGATACTTCTCCAATTTGACATAGCATGCCACTGCATGCCGTTAAAGGACAAATCTTGGCAGATTTGTTAGCAGAACACCCAATTCCGACTGGATCACCTCTTAATGATGATTTAACTGATGAACAAATTTTAGAAATAAAAAGTTCAGATATACAACGATGGGAATTGTATTTTGATGGAGCGTCATCTGCTCGAAAAGACAAAGACAAACTAACAATCATAACAGGCAAAGCCGGAGTAGGATTAACTTTCATCACTCCAAATAAAACAATGATGCCATTTTCCTATCATTTGACTGAACCAAGCACAAATAATGAAGCTAAATATGAAGCGCTCATAACTGGTCTCAAATAGACGATATTAATGGAAATAAAAAATATCGATATCTATGGAGACTCTTAATTGATCATTAATAAAATTACAGGCAAATCAAGACATTAAAACCTGACTTGAACAATCCTCTTGTTACACTTTAAAATTGCTTCAACAAATTCTTGATGTAACTTTCTTCCTAATTCTGAGATGAGATAATTCTTTAGCAGATGCTTTAGCAAAACTTGTAAAACAATTCGCTTATCCAGAAGAAGATGATATTCTGATCTCTATAAAAGGACGACAAGTTCTTTCGCAAATTGATATGGACAATCTACATAAATTGGTGAAAACATGACAACAAAATTTGATGAAGAAAATGATGATTGACGACAACCAATTATTCATTATTTACAGACCGGAAGGTTACCCGGAAATAATTCTATTGCAACCCAAGTCAAACAAAGAGCGTTGTCCTATGCTCTAGTGAATGATACCCTTTACAAATGATCTTTCGACCAAATGTAGTTAAGATGTCTAAACCAAGCATAAGACCAAGAAATTGTTAAAGAGATTCATTCGGCTCTATGTGGTGCACCCCAATCTTAGCCTAAAATGAAAATGAAAATAAAAAGAATAGAATATTACTGGCCAACAATGTTTACTGATTCTCTTGAGGTCGCGAAGAAATGTCATCAATATCAGATACATGGAGTGGTTTTACTTCAACCGCCAAATGTATTACATCCAACCATTGCATCATGGCCATTTGAATGTTGGGTGAAGCAACTTTTTTATATGCAAGAATTTATGAACCCAGATTTATATATTTATAATGATTTTGTAAAGGCACAATTTCAAATGCAAGTATACGTATCGTATCAAGTAATACAAGGCTCTAACAGAGTCCCGTTTATTGATCCCATAAGGAAGCGAGGAAAGAAGTTCTTAGTCAAATTTTAGTCTACTATTATCAAACTTTAGATTGGAGGGTCGAAATAAGTGGTGTTTTATCTAGCAACTACTCCTAAAACTAAGTGATTATATGTAAGGATCCTAAATATTCCTAAATGCAAATATTACTTCTAAAGATAACCTTTTTGGATGATTTGGTTTGGTGAATTTTGAAATAATAAAATCTACTATGCTTATGTAGTTAATTGGATAATGTAAAGGAATGAGATGCATTAAATATTGTATGTGCCAAATAAGAGCAATCCTATTCTTTACCCATATCTCATCATATAAAGAACATTGGCTAATCCTAGGTTTAGTCACCAAATCTGTGGTTAGGCTAGAAGGATACTGGTTCTCACTCTAGAGCTCCCACTTCCCTTCGCCTGAAGGCTAACTCTCACTTTAGTTTCCAAACACTACGACCAAATTCGAGATTTTAGTCAGTCACCCTAAAATCTCTAATTTTACGCCTGTCAAAGTATATTTCTCTATTTATTTGCACTCAACCCTCTTGAACTTCACCATCCATGGAATTTGAATGTGGTTCCACTTTGTTGAGAATTACACCACCCTCTTGGGTCAATGCAATTACAATGAATTTTAACAATACAACAGGCCCTAATTGTAATGTAAATGAAGTGCAAGTAAAAACTATCAAATTTATTATTAAAACATCTTCTTGCATCATCCCAATATCCTAAACATGAAACCTAGTCTTTGCAAAAGAAAAGTAGAATGAAAACAATAGAATAATCTTTTTATGTCATTATTTCCAAAGAAGAAGAAAGAGTAAGAGAAAGACATCACAAAGCACGAAGAAAACACAACGGAAAACTACATATCAAAGCAAAACCACATAATAAGTATTTACAAAATCATAAGATAATGAAGAACACAATACTTAACTTTTTCCCTTTACAAGAAAGAAGAATAGCTCTCCCACAAAGTATCCCGCTGATCCATGCAATGCTAGAATAAACCCTTACAAAATCTCTCAAAATCCCCTCACCTATCTCTCTAAAAAGGAAGAAATCAACATTTCTACTCCTATTCTAAGATCTCTAAGCATCCTCCACGTTTTCCCTAACATTCCTCTTGTGTTTTGGCTTCAAATTGGCTTTAAAATAGTGTAGGGATGAATTTTTCAAGAGGTGCTCGAAGAAACCTTCCAAAAAAAGTTCAGATTCAACGTATATGGCCCATAACCGCTTCCAGCACAATCTGGCACTGTTTGGACGTTGTTCGATGCTATTTTCAATGACTTTTTTGTGCTCTCGAGACTCTGGTGTCGTCTGGCGCCCTACTCTATGCAACTCCACTTTTTTGCTTCGTTTGGCTCCGCTTTAGCTCTGTTTCGCCCTATTTCAGTTTCATTACGTTCCTAAAAGATAGCCTTACAAAATAAACATAAAGACAACTTCTATTTAAAGTGTGATCTCATTCAAAAAAATGCAAGAAGTGTAAAAGAGATTAAGAAAAAAAGACTTATCAAAATGTGTCAGGCCAAAATTTGCATTTTTTGCTCGTTTTTGCTCAAAATTGCACTATTTTTGCTTCTTTTTCTCCAAAAGCCATTTCTTGTATCAAAAACCAGAAAACATACCAAATACCTTCCTTTATAGTACGATATCATCAAAAATACGAATGAAATAGACAGTGAAAAGCTATCAAATTTTTAGTGGACCGAGATCCTTAAAGTTAACTATTAATTATCCTTAAGTAATTTAATTAATGCATAAAATAATGATCCACTGCAATGAACTTTCTTTCTAGAATACCATGATTTTGACTTAGATAAATACAGTAGTAAAATTTTCAGAAAGATCTTTGAATAATTCAAGTTTTGCAGGTGTAAGGCTATCTAGTCATCAAGTCTAAGAGTTCTAGCCTTCTATTAATTTTAAAAGTGACTGTAGCTTGTCCTATTAAGGCACTTAAAAGGATTACATGAAAAGAAGTTTATGAGAACACTACTAATAAAGATGTTAATCCATACATATAAGTTCAAGAAAGTAATTAAGTTCTCCCCTTTAGGTAGATCCAAGTGAAGCCAATTTTTTATTAAGCATCTCCTCAAGTTTCTCCTCACTTTTTCTCTTTTTTTTTTCTTTTTGTTCTTTTTCTTTTCTTTCTTAGGTATCATTTTCAATTCCCCTTTTTTTTCTTTTTTTTTATGTAAGGATTACTATATCTGGATAGCCTTTAATAATTTTGAACTTCACCCTTCTCACTCTAATTTTGGAACTTACCACAATCTTTTACCTTATAGGAATTTCTTTAGCTTATTTTTTATTATTCATAGAGTCCCAATCCTTTTCTTTCACATAAAGTTTTAAGATTCTTAATATTTCAAACATACAATTTATTTTACTTCGAATAGTTGACTATAGTCCTATTCTCTTATACCAAATATCTTATCCTACCAAATTACTTTTCATTACCAAAAACATTGATTCAAGTCCACTAAAGTACTCAAATAAAATCAAAATACAGTTATATGAAATTTAGCCCTATCACAGGAAATCATGTTAATAATTTTGAAAATACTTTTAAATGAGAACAACTAATATTTAATTCTTTCTCTCCCCAAACTTAAATTTTAAAATATTTTGCAATTAATTCCATAAAATGTAGCAGGAATAAAAAGTAAAAGTTGAATCTACTTACTACTACAACATTCTATCAAATTCATATACAAGTATAATCAAGATAAAATAACTGCAGAAGAAAGTAAATCTAGCCTAAAATATGCTTGCAATAAAATTACAAAAAAAGGCAGTATTCTTACTTTAAAATTTTATTTTTCTTGTTATCTCCAAAATTAATTTTTAATATATATAGAATTTAATACAGAAAATATAAACAGGAAGAAAAACAGTTTAGAAATTCTATCTACCACAATAGTCTATTAAAAACATCTACAAGTATTAATCAGGACAGAACAATATGCATCAGAAAGTAAATCTAAACTAAATATGTCAGAATGAAATTCACTAAATAAAAGTTTAACTAGCATAGCAGGTATCAGCAAGGGAATATAAAAATGTTCTTCAAGTCTTATATAAAGTTGTAACACAAACACAAACACACATAATAAATGAGGTCAATTTATCCTTTAACTCATCACATCTCACTACTTACCTCCAATTTCTAACGGAATCACTACACTAATAAATCATGTACATTTTAAAATGATTTTATAAATTATAATCCCATAGAAAAGAGTATCCCTGATAAGTTGGGTCGCGAACACCAAACTTAGGCATCAACTTATTCCACTAAGTACCTCTAACAATTATAATTCATAGTGTAAGATCATCCACTTCATCAAATAGGTTCATGAACCTATCAAATGAAATCAAAGTCAGAGAAAGAAGTAACAAAATTGAGATGGAACTGTCATTGTTCAAATTCTTGATATCTCTTGTAAAACTCAAGTCCAAGTGAGACTCGAGTTGTAGTGTAGTCTTCAATCCAACTACTACAAGAGAAGATACAAGTCTATCCATAATAAGAAGTTAAGGAATCACATCCCTCATGACACATAAAGATCAAATCAAACCACTAAAAATCTAAATTTTCACCAACAATAATCAAACTTATCAATCCATAATGACACATAAAGATCAACTCAATCCACTAACAATCCAAACATTCACCAACCATTAATCAACTTGATCAATCCACATTAAAGCAAACACAAGACAACACGAATAGTCATGATTCTCAAGCATACTAAATCAAAGCACATCAATAACTATTAGTTGCCTCACATAGAGCACATGGATTAATGTCGTGAGCCTGACAAATGATTCCTCCTGGATAAATATTCCATTTAAGTAATCCTCGATCAATCGGCCAATCCTTTTCAGATCCAGGAATTCTTATAAAGTCCTAAAATTTTAGTTTTTCTTTCAGCTCTTCCTTTTTAGATTGATTCATATCAGTGTTCCTCATATTTCTTTTAGATCCAATATTCTTCTATTGATTTTTTGAATTTGCAAATTAATATCATCCTTGAAATTTATAAGAAATGGATCTTTATAAGATAATTTAGGATCTCCCAAATTTTGGATCGAATTCTCTCTAGATAAGTCAGATTCAGGATCAAAATCTTCTATGTTACTTTTTTGTTTCAAGTTATCTTCCAATTCTTCCCCTTGGTAATTATTAAATGATGGACGCGGCCTTTCTATATCTATCATAGTTGAGGAAATAGGTTTTTCTAATTCATTAGGAATTTCTTCCAATTGTCTTTCAATATCCTTATCCTCTTTTCTCAACTCCAAGTTCTCTTGAAATATATACTCAAATTCCCAATCAAGTCTTAGCTCGGTATCTTTATCTTGTTCATCATTCAATTTGAGTTTATCTTGGGATTGAGTCGAATCTAATAATATAAAGACTGGTGATGTAGATGAATTCCCTAAATAGGTAGGCTTTAAAATTGTATGGGGTACATCCATCTTAAGTTCATGAGATTTTTCAAAAGATGGAATTAGAAGTTCACTATTTTTGGTAGCATCCATCATTTCACACCTCTCTTGAACATACAAACAGTCTCATTTAAACAACTTTTTCAACTCATCATGAAAGTCCATTTCGATCTCATCTGTTAAATTACATTCAAAACTTTTTTTGGAAAAGGTCTTTACTTAAATAATCAAATTCATCCATCCAAAAACAATTATCATCTTTTTTATCAATTGAATCATTATTTTTCTCTTAGGATTGATCTCAGTGTTGCCAGGAAGTGCTTATTTAGGTCTATTGCTCAATGAATTAGCAATTTGTCCAAGTTGATTCTCTATGTTTCTAATCGCAGCATTTTAACTTTACAACTGGTTTCCCATTTGCAATACCACTTCTTCTATAGACATATTCTCATCCTAAAATTGTTGATCATTGTTAGAGTCCAATGTATAGGAAGGTCTATAGCTTGTATTACTCTGGCTATTCCAACTTCCACTAGGATTTGCATGATTATTTTCTCATTGTTGGTTTCCACCCTCAGTAGTATGGTTCCAATTAAAATTCGGATGGTTCTTCCAACATGGGTTGTAAAAGTTAGAATACGGGTTGTTTATGGTATTTAAAGTCTCATATAATAAGCTAGAATCAATCATATTCGCTAATGAACGTTCCTCACTTACAGAAGTAAATTGAGGATGGTTCATTCCAAATTGGTAAAACTTCCTTGATATTACAGCAACCTGAGATGTAAGAAATTCAAGCAATTCTATATCATGAACATGATGTGACTTTCTTATATGTAAGAGTTTATGACCTCAGATTTATATATTTATAATGATTTTGTAAATTCATAATTTTAGACGTAAGTATATGTATCGTATCAAGTAATACAGGACTCTAATGGAGTCCCGTTTATCGATCCCACAGGGAAGCGAGGTAAGTGGTCCTTAGTTAAATTCTAGTCTACTACTAACAGTCTTAGTTTGGAAGGGTGATATAAGTGGTTTTTCTAACAACAACTCCTAAATGCAGATGATTATATGTAAGAATAATAACTACTCCTTAATATAAATATTAATACTAAAGATAATCCTTTTTTGTGAAATTGGTTTGGTGAATTTTGAGATAATAAAAATTACTATTCTCATGTAATAAATTGGATAATGTATAGGAATGAGATTTAATAAATATTGTATGTGCCAAATAGGAGCAATCATATTCTTTACCCTCTTCCGAGTACCCCCTCTTTAGAGTGCTATAAAGAACATTGGCAAATCCTAGGCTTAGTCCTAAATCCAAGGTTAGGCTGAGAGGATATTAGCCCTCACTTCAGAGCTCCCACTACCCTTCACCTGAAGGCTAACCCTAGCTTTAGTTACTAAACTTTAGGACCAAATTGGGGATCTCAGTCTGTCATCCTGAAACCTCCAATTCGACGCCCATGATACAATATTTCCCTATTTATTTGCACTCAATCCCCATGAACTATGCAATTCGTTCACGGACATTGAATTTGGTTCCACTTTGTTAAAAATTACACCACCTTTCAGGTCAATGCAATTACAATGAATTTTAACTCTACAACGAGCTCTTTTTGTAATGTAAATGAAGTGAAAGTAGAAACCATCACATTTATAATTAAAACTTCTTTTAGCAAGCATCTCAATATCCTAAATATGAGTTCTACTCATTGCAGAAGAAAAGTAGAATGGAAACAATGACATAATCTTCTCATGCCACTATTTCCATAGAAGAAGAAAGAGTAAGAGAAAGACATCGCAAAACACGAAGAAAACACAACGGAAAAACTCATTTCAAAGAAAATCCACAAAATAAGTGTTTACAAAATCATAAGATAATGAAGAACCCAATATTTAGCTTTTTCCCCTTAAAAGAAAGATAAAAATCTCTCAAATAAATTCTCCTACTGATCCATGGCTAGAACATTCCCTTACAGATTCTCTTAAAATCCCCTCACCAATCTCTCCAAAAAGATAAAAATCTACATTTATACTCCTATTCTAAGATCTTTAATCATTCTCCAAGTTTTTCCTAACCTTCCTCCCTTCTTTTCTAACCTAAAATCACTAATATAAATAGTATGGATGAATTTCTAAGAGTTCCCTTACGCACCCCTTCGAAAAAACGTCCAAATACATTGAATTTCGATCATAGCCGTCCAAAAACGCATCTAAACTGTCTCGAGCGCCGTTAGCAGGCTTGATGGCACCGTCGGCAAGTTTTTTGTGTCATTTTTCAGTCTTCTCGAATAAATCTCACCGTCGGCGCCAGTATGGGCGCCGTCGGCAAGCAGACTGCGAAGCTCCACTGTTTTGCACCGTTTTAGCTCTGTTTCACCCCGTTTCAGTTTCGTTGCATTCCTAACATATAACCCTACAAAATAAGAATGAAAATAATTATTTAAAGTGTAATCTCATTCAAAAATATGCAAGAAGTGTAAAAATATTAAGCATCGAAAGACTTATCGAAAGGTGTCAGGGTAAAATTTCATTTCTTGCTCGTTTTTGCTCTAAATTGCACCGTTTTTGTTTCTTTTTCTCCAAAAGTCATTTCTTGTACCTAAAACTATAAAAGATACAAAATATCTTCCTTATAAAGTGTAATAACACCAAAATGAGTGAAATCATATAGCAAAAACTGTATATATTTTCAGTGCATCAGAACACTAGCTACATTATTAAGATTTACCCTTGCAGAGGGCCATTGAAATTCATTAGTAGCCATTTCTTCAATTAATGCATACACTTTATCAAATGATTTAGAAATTAATGAACCACCAGCAGCAGCATCAATAATAAACCTAAGGGATCCTACTAATCCTTTATAAAAGGTTTGAATGATTAATCAATCCGGCATAGCATGATGTGGACACTTTCTTAGGAGTTCCTTAATCTTTCCCAGGCATTGTATATTGATTCCCCTTCATACTGAAAATATTATATAATATTGTTTCTATGTTTAGTAGTCCTTGAAGGTGGAAAATACTTAGCTAGGAGTTTCTGAGTTAACTCCTCCCAATTTTTAATAAAACTAGATGCTAAAGAGTATAACCACAATTTAGCTGTATCCCTTAGTGAGAAAAGAAAAAGTCTTAGCCTAACAGCATCATCTGACATGTCGCTATAACTAAATGTAGCATAATGTTCTAGAAAACTAGATAAGTGTAAAAAGGGATCTTCCAAAGAAGTTCCCCAAATTGGTTGTTCCGCACTAGTTGGATAATCGCTGGATTTGGTTCAAACGATTAAGCTTCTACGATAGGGTTTTGTATACTTGAGTGAATTTTATCTAGCGTAGGATTTACATAATCTCTCAATGATTTATGATGATTTTTCAAGTTATGATTTTGAATGTTTTCCATTTCCATTTCTAATTTTTCAAGTCCTTTCTGTTTTTTTATTTTCTTTTTGTTCCTCCAACTCGGGACTATAAGACACAAGTCCTACAGATCATTTATTTTGCATACGTAACACAACAAATAATACATTAATAATAAAATGAATAAAATAAAAAATATATTCAACATAACAAAATTTTTTCACAAATACCTTATTTTTCATACAAACAGTTTTTTCTCAACACTTTTTCATACCAAAAACACTTTTCACACAAAAAGAATTTTACGACACTAAAGTTTTCTAATTCTAAGCCTAATTACTTCAACTAAAATTCTCAAAAAATTCTTACCGAAGCTTGCCCAGCAATGACACCAAAAATTTCGTGCGACTTTTTTATATGCAAGAATTTATTAACCCAGATTTATATATTTATAATGATTTTGTAAAGTCACAATTTCAAACGCAAGTATATGTATCATATCAAATAATACAGGGCTCTAATGGAGTCACGTTTATCGATCCCACAGAGAAGCGAGGAAAGATTTTCTTAGTCAAATTCTAGTCTACTATTATCAGACTTTAGATTGGAGGGTCAATATAAGTGGTGTATTGTCTAGCAACTACTCCTAAAAGAAGATGATTATATGTGGGGATAATAGCTATTCCTAAATGCAAATATTACTTCTAAAGATAACCATTCTGGATGAGTTGGTTTGGTGAATTTTGAGATAATAAAATCTATTATTCTTATGTAGTGAATTGGATAATATAAAAAAATAAGATGCATTAAATATTGTATGTGCCAAATAGGAGCAATCCTATTTGTCGGCATATTTTTTAGGTTGTGTGTTTTGAAAAGGGGTCGCCTACAGAAATTGTCGGCGAATTTTTAATTTAATTTAAATAAATAATTTGAAAAGGTAGTATTTGATTTTAAAAATAATTTTTAAATTTGAAAATTTTAAGATATGAAATCAAACCGATCTCACATCCCAAATAGTTTATACAAACGAGCACCGCACCACAAACCGTGTTTCTATCCCGAAGAATAGACACACTGCTTGATGATGGGGCTCGATTAAATAAACTAGGAGATTTGTGACATCCGTTTGGTCCGCGAACCAATTTTATAAGCCGACAAGTTCCCCTTCTTAATATAAATGAATTAAGCGGGGTTTATATTACTCGGGTTCTTAAAGTTCCCTATAAGGGCAAGCCCCTATAGTTAATTACATCTTAAGTGACGGGAATCACCTAAGAAAACTCTCGATAATGATCAGTGGTTTTGCTCTCAAGAATTTCAAAGTTTAAGGTTTTCAAACAATTGGATTTTGGAAATTTCAATAGGGAATAGCTCAAATTTAGAACAGTTTATTTTAGGAGTCCAAAGGAAGAGGAGTAGGGGAAGTTGAGGATCCAAGAGGAATCTTGACAACTTCCCGACTATCCTATTGTTGGGCTTTGAATTTTGAAAATGAATTTATTTAAGTTTCAATCTTGCCAATTAATTATAGGAATTACATTTACATAATAACATGGTTATGCAAATAACCTGAAAGATAAGAGGATTTACACCGTATCGGACGACGACCTCGGAATCCTAAAGTGTGTTAGGGCTTATATTACACAGCAAGGCTGTACAAAGTCCTAAAAGAACAGTTGAGGATTTATGTCGCACTAGGAGGACTACCTCGAATCTTATGGCTTGTTGTTTAAACTAAAGAATAGTTTTGTCGATGTCGACACGAGGTTTTGTCGTTGACGATGGCCGTGCTTTGCCCTCGAAGTCGTGCTCCGTGCTCCACGTCGTAGCAAAGTTGCAGTTTAGGTTTAAATCATAAGTTAAAGTGAACATACAAATCGTTTTATTTCATCTTATTATTATTATCGTTTTCATTTTCATTGCAAACGTGAGTGTGTGCAACAGTGAAATGTGTAGCAAAAGAAAGCGGAAAACAAGTAAGCGAGGAATATGCTATAGCAAACAACGAGGAAGCATGTATCACAAGCGAGTTATCTTGAGCTAAACAGGAATAACATGCTACAACAAGCAAAACATGCTAAGCAAGTATGTATACTGGGAATAAGCAGGCTAGACTAGTAAGAGTATATGCTAAAAAGTAAGGCATGCATAACAGGTATAAACTGAAAGTAAACAGGCTAGACTAGCGGGAGTATGTCTCGAAATGTAAAGCGATGTATAACGATAAAGAAAGTAAAAAAGCTATCACAGGAGTACCGTATGCTCGCTTCATCCGTGGTGCACTGTTACTTGTTTATTATTTTTTTTATATTTTCTGCAACAAATTTGTCAGTACTAAAAGAGTAGGACTAAAAGTAGTAAGTGAAAACAACCTAGCTAAACAGGGGTGCTATGGTGTGTACAAAGAAAGTAAAGTCTGAAAACTCAACAGTAAAACGAAGGAAAACGAGGAAAATCGCAGAAGAAAACCAAGAAAGTCGGGAAAGAAAGAAAAGAAACGTCCGTAGAAAACTCTGAGAAAAGTCACGAACGAAAACAAAACAAAGTCGTAGAAAACTACGAAAAGCATCGTGAGAAAACCCACAGACGACCCGCTAAACTCATGGCGAACCATGAGAAAGCCATGGGCCTCTGGAAAGAAAGACCCGTAAGCACGGTGGTGTTTCGGACTCGTAGCCGTGCTAATATCCGGACTTGAGTGCCGACTACTAGACCGACTTTCTGCGAGAGCGCGTCCTAATCCGACTCTAATAGCCAACCGTGGACCTTTATAAATTTTCACACATTTCATTTTTGGTTTTCATGCAAGTAAAAAGCCGTAGGTAAGTAGAGTCGTGTAGTAGTGGAGGTAATTTTGTATTTTTCAAACATATGTATTTTTGTTTTAAAATATTTCGATCCACGGGTTGACTATCCTAATAGGACTAGGTCTACAAACATTAGACCGTTCGGTAGTAGAAACCCCAAGGACGGTCGAACGGTTCCGTGATTCTCGCTCTACTCTCTGCGAGTCTCCGAGTCGGGCGGCCCCATTCTATGGCTCTCGTAATTTTTCTCGTTTTGCGGTCTCATCAATGTCCCCACCGCACTTACAGCCTTGCTGATGGCCCCATATATAACCCGAGGAGGTTATATGCACACCTACACGTCCCCTGTAGGTGTGTGCTTTGAGCCAAGAAAAAGGTGAAACTAGGGACGAGAGGTCAAGGAAAGAAGGACGAAGCGGCTCACTTAACACAATTTCGAAAAGAAGTGAGTCGATTTCCAATAATCGAAAAACACGTAAGTCACCCCGGACTCCCGACCGACCTCACATGTCCCGAGAAAAGGACTAAAGGCACCTCGACGCTCTCGGAGAAGGCGAAGACTAGACTCCTAGGAACACACTTCCTTTTCCCAAATAACTCGTAAATCATAAGCAAAAGAAAGAAAGAGAAAGCCACCTGCTCGTGAAGTGACCCCTAAGGTGGTGTGTAACCCTTCCCAAATATTCAAGTAATGGCAAAAAAAGGGAAACATAAAATAGCCGCGAGGAAGGGAAAGTAAAGCGGAGTGAAGTAGAAATGAAGTAAAAAAGAACGAAACCATTTAAGAAAAATCGGGCAAGCATAACGGCGTAAAAAGAATTTTCCACACCTCGCAATTTGAATAAAAAGAAATACCGCAAGCATGTATATGTAACAAACAATGTTTCCATCCATCCCAAGCATATACACAGTGTATACGAAAGAGGAACAAAGATATATATATATATATATATATATATATATATATATATATATATATATATATTTATAAAGCATGCATGTTTAAGTTTGGGGGCTAGCTAAGAGAGCCCAAATCCTCAAAACAACTTTCAAACCATGCTAGCAAGAGGATTCCGAAGTACTCCTATACATGCTTAACATATTCCGAGTTGTAGCAATGATAAAAAAAAGGTATGTAGCCATCTTTGAAAGCTTATCATGCTTAAAGCAAAGTTGTTGCATGGCAACACCACACCAACAAAAACATTTAAAATACTAAAACCGAGCCCCTTAAGTGGTGCAAGGGAGGGGCTGCTATGAGGCAATCAAAACAAAGAAAACCAAGCTACGTTTTTAAGAATACATAGGGACGGTTACACAGGCATCAAAACCGAAACAACAGAAAGGGGCCAGATTGTCATACGAAACCTTCTCTCAACAATCATATCCCCTTTATTCCTCCACATTTCACCCATATCATAAGTTAAAGTATATGCACGGAGCCAAACAGACCTTAAACAACACCCAATGTACTCGACAATGTGATTCGATGTATATCCAAGTACCTACATGAGCCCTTGTCTTTGTGTTGATTCTCATGATTTAGCCATAAATGTAATTTGCATTAGTTTCCTTTGCATTGTCAACTTAACCATTTATTGATAAATAAATGGATCAATGCTTTAACTTCCAAAAAGAAATAAGAATTCAAGTGTTATGAATGTAAACATATAAGAATTGGGTGGCATGCATGTAAAGATCAAAATCTGGGTGTTGGATCTGTAAATATACAAGAACCGAATGGTATGCATATAACTTTCCCGAATTCAAAATAAATCTCTAAGTTTTCTCTTCTCAAATAATTTTGCATTGCACTAGCATCCTTCACATCTTCCAGAAAATGTATTTTTAATTTGCACAACTCCCTCATATGCTTCAACCTCTCAATTCTGTAACAATTTTCATACTTCACATTAAACTCAATTAGTTCTTGCCGTGACCTAAATTTCCCAATTCCAGAAACAATAGAAAGTCCATTTGGGAGCAATTGGCGCAGTTAGAAAGATTACTCACACTGCCAGGCAAGAAATCATAAGAGCAAGATCCTCCAATCGCGTTTTATAAATTATGAACCACAAATGATAAAGACTGTAGAGAATAAAACCAAGTCATGTAAAGTTCAGATTTGCAATCCTTAAAGCTAAGAAATTTAGAGTGTATAAAATTAGATGTTATGTATGTAAATGCATAGGAAAATCTGAAACTCATATATATGTGTAAAAAAAGTTAAGTAGCATGTATGTATGTCAATCTTCCAAATGAATTCAGTGGTGCGTATTGAATATTAGATGGTACAGATGTGAAATATAGAATTGAGGTGTTATCCATGTAAGCATATTGGCGCTGGGTGGTATGAAAGGAATCAGCCACTTCAAAAGAACCAACTCATATATCTCAGGTAACCAAAAGAAATAATTTCGGCAACTCCTAAGTATAGCAATTAAACTAGCCCTCCTCAAAAAGAGCCAACACATGTATTCCACATAGCCAGAAGAATGATTTCAGCAAGCTAAAAGATGGCGGTTAAAAAAAATGGCTCACCTCAAAGTGAAGCATGATAAATGCTAGGACTAAGTAAGCACATACCTTAGTGAGTAGGTAAGCAACCAAACACCAGCAAAAAAAAAAAACAAACAACCAGCAGAGAGGCAGCAAGGAGAACAGCCCCAAGCCGAACCGCAAGGGTTCGGGTAAGCTCAGGAGAAAGGAAAAGACCAAGCCTTCCTACCTCATACACACACACAGGAAAAGAGGCATAGGAAGAAGAATGGCAGCACCTCCCTTTTCCCTTTGAAAATTTCAGTCCTTCTCAAAGAGCTCCCCAAGTGGGGTTTATATAGCCAGAGGAGAGGAGGAGTGTATCGTCGACTTACCCAGGCCATGAGGTGAGCCAAGAGAAGTGACAAGAGTCACGTGAGGGAAGTGGGAATCGAGCCGCAGAGGGCGCAGGAGGCGTGGCCGCAGAAGGGAAGCTTTAGGCAGCAGCACGCGTACGAGGAGGGGACCACGGCCGAAGCTCCGCGACAAAGAAGAGGAGATGGGGGGAGGGGCTCGGTTCGGCTGGGGCTCGCGACAGGAGGAATCGCGAATGGGGGCGGGGGCAAGAGGCGTGAGGGAGATGAGGGTTAGGGATTTAGGTGTGTTTAGAATTAGGGATTTTAGGTTTTTTTTTATTTATTTATTTTAAAAAATGTTTTAGTCAAATTTTGCCGATTCGGACAAATTTTGACCCCGCACGAAACTATATCAAAATTAGTGTCCTTCCTAGGTAATTTCGATGTTCCGGACGCAACGGCGTAGTCCGTTTTGTCATCCGGGGCCGTTTGGACAACCTCGTTATCAAAACAGGTCAAAAAAGGTAAAATTTGGGGATTTCACGATTAAATCAGATTTGGTTGAAATTGGAGGTTGAACTGGTAGCGATCGAATGTTGCGTTCAGTTTAGGGGAGTGTGTCGAAGCGTTTAAAATTTAAATTGAGAAGAAAATGGCTAGCGTCGGTTCAATTTGGTCAAATCGGAGCCTAGGTCGGGCTTAGGTCAAAATTGGGGTTTTTGATTAAATCGGCTTAAATTGTCAAAATTGGGCTGTGGTATAGTTGAACAAAATGAAATTGGGAATATTTGGAATTTTCTGGGATTTTCTGGGAGTTTTTGGAGTTTTTGGAATTTTGGGTTAAGAAGAGTATTTTGGGTATTTGGAGGTTATTTGGAGGGTATTGGGGTATTTTGGTGGGTTTAAGGTTTAGAATGTGTGTGAGAGTGTGATGTGGTGCAAGCTAGACCTCACTGGACCGAACCATCCAGGGTACTTCTAAGGCCGGAGAGTCCTATAGAAACTCATCCTTTAAACCTCCACATATTGGTCTTAACCCTCCAAGTGGCACTGGGGTTTACAATCAAACATGTGGGGTTTGAAGGGAATCAAGAAGTGTTTGGAATTTCTAAGTGGTGGCTCCCATTTCTAGTCCTCTAGGATTAGTCAAAGGAAATGCCTAAGGCTAGATCCTAAGGACTAAGAAGAGAGAAAAGACAATATCTCATCAAAAATGAGGTCAACAAATGGACCCCCAATAGGTGTGGTGTGCTGATCAAGCACACCGCGCGTATTGGCGTTGACCGAAGAGATCAACAAAACCAACACTGATGTCCAAGTGACAAATTTAGGACGAAGTAGAAGAATTTCCGCTAGGAAGTACGAGGTAAATCTCCAAGATTGAAGATTCCAGAACTCTCGCTGGGGAAAAAAAGGAGGTGAATTTCAGATCACAAGATTTTAAGAGATTGGATCTTAGATTCGTTTTATTTTTTATTTCAAGTTTTAATTATGAGTTTGAATTTCGATTTGTGTTTCAATTTTGGTTTTATGCGGAGAAAAGAGTAGGGCTAAGGCCCACCCGAATGCATTTGTATGCTGAGAAGGAAGCGAGATCGAACCTATTCCATATGTGTATGCTCGAGATGGATTAAGACTGAGCCTATCCCAAATGCCGAGGAAGAATGGGACAAAGCCTATCCGAAATGCAGAGTGCTTTAATTTCAATTTCTTGCTGAGAGGATCAAATTTTGAGATTGTTGAGAAAGGAGTAGGACTGTGCCTATCCCAAATGCTGAGGAAGAATAGGACAAAGCCTATCCGAAATGCTGAGTGCTTTAGTTTCAATTTCTTGCTGAGAGGATCAAATTTTGAGATTGCTGAGAAAGGAGTAGGATCGTGCCTTATCCCTAGTATCGAGAATTCGTCGAGAAGGGAGTCAGGCGGAAGCCTATCCCGAGTGCTGAGAATATGCTGAGAATTGCTGAGATTGCTGAGGATATGCTGAGAATTGTTGAGATTGCTGAGGATATGTTGAGAATGCTGAGAATTGCTGAGAACTGCTGAGATTACTGAGAAATGCTGAGAATATGCTGAGAATTGCTGAGATTGCTGAGAAGGGAGTAGGGCGGAAGCCTATCCCAAGTGATGAGAATTGCAGAGATTCTGTGAATGTAGAGACATTGAAGAATTTTGCTGTCTTATGCTGAGACTGAAGAATTTTGTTGAAATTTATTTATGTGGAGATTGAGGGAAATTTTGCTGAGGTCCATGGGGAATTTTGCTGAGATTCGGTTTATACAATGGTTGTGAAAAATTTTGTTGATATTTGATTTATGCTATGACTATGAAGAATTTTACTGAGATTTGGCTTATGCTGAGATTTGAGAAAGATTTTGTTGATATTTGGGAATGCGAGTTTTATGAATGCGGAGATCGAACATATTGTTGAGATTTATGAATGCAGAGATTGTGAAAACATATTGTAAAGTGCAGAGAATGTTTGTAGAAGTTCATGCAGTGCTGAATTTTATCAAAATGTTATGCAGAGATTTTTGAAAATTCACAAGGTGCAGAGTTCTTTTGTTTTGTTCAAATGTTGACTTTTAATTTGTTTGATGTAGAGTTTTATTTAGTTTCATTTGTTTTAAGAGCTGGACCCAGTTTTAGACAAGTGCGACATCAGTGCTTCGTAGGACAAGAATTTGTCTCTGAAGCATCACGATGCGCAGTACTTCTGAGGGTATCATCAACTGATTGAAATCAACTGTAGATAATAACTCACTCTTTAAGATGCTATCGGAATTTATATTCTTTCAAGGACCTATAAAGATGTGTTATCTTTAAGGACGTCGCAGTTTAGGAGGCTGCAACTCCGTAGCTTTGTTCGTAGCAGTTGTCATTTGATCTTGTCACCGATTTCGTAAAGGGTGTTCACACTGTCTTCGAGAAATTACTATGACGTTCTTTGAACTGAAGTTGAAGTTGTATTTGCTGGGCGCTGAAGGATACGACTTCGGGGTTGAATTTACATTAACTGCTAATATCGTTGTCATTTGTTTAGTTCTTTCTTCCTGGGTTTAAGTAGATTTCAAAATTTATGTTCATGTGATTAAAATATTTTTCACCGTCCAAAGATATTTCTAGCCGCTTAATGACTCGTCCAAAAGACATAAAATCACTTGACTCTTTTCAAAGCATAATATCAGAGGAAACTCCTTAAGGTTGTATTTCAAGTTTTATTAATCAGGGGAGGATTAAGACACCAATTTTTTATTATATGCTTGCCTCAAGCTTCTTCGCAGGGAGCATTCTTTTACTTTTTCTTTCTCATTCATTTTTTTTTCATTGAGCTTTTCGCTCTCCTTTTTTATTGAGGATTACTATATCTGGTGGAGCACATGTTAAAGATTTTGAATGTCTTGATTGTGACACCAATTTTTGATTGTGTGCTCACCTCAAGCTTCTCCTCAGGAACACCCTTTTTTTTTTTGCTCCTTTTGTTTTCTGAGAATTACTGTATCTGGCAGTGCATATTTCTGTTAAAGATTTTGAATGTCAAAAACTCCCCAACTAATAATTCTGAAATGTCCCTTAACGTGAATCCTGGAATATTATAACTTATTCGAAAGTCCGGACCAAGCCACATGGCGGGAAATTAAAAGGCTCGTGATATCCCGAGTCAATTACTCGTATTTCAAGCACACTGCTTCATTTTGAAATCAACTTAGGACTCAGTCCGAATTCCTTAAAGTAAACGACTCGATTATTAGAGCATTAATTTCATTCTTCCCCGAAACCATAGTCTTAGCAAAATATCCAAATTTAAGCTTTCCAAACATCGAGCGATTCTGGACAAAAACAAACTCTTTGTCATTCATTCATTGCAGTAAGAAGGATGGTACAGACCAATACTGATCGTGCTAATATCTTCTTTCAATGTCAAAAGTAATAGCAACCAAAAAGTGTCACGTCCGTTGTCAGCTGCGTAGGAACCAATTGAAGCAAACAAATCGCCTGAAATCATATTGATATAACTTATTTCAAGTTCCTTTCAAATATTCATCAGGGATTGTTACGCTTCCATTCTTGAAGTTTTTCTCCGACCATTCTTTAAAACCGATACTGACCTTCAATGGTGTGCCCAAGCATTCACGTGATATGGGTAATAGTTGGGATAATTCTTCTTGTTAACTTCCGTCGGTTTCTTTGCCTCGAGCAATCCGAACTTGGGCTTCTTAATCAAATTCGAAACATCTTTTCCATCGCCTCATCTTTGAAAGAATATACTCGCTTAGTTTCTTGGCCGTAGACGGACCACGTCTTCCATCCATCCGAAGCGACCACTGTTGAGACGACTGCCGATAAGTATCGTTGTCGATGCTTGTTCAATCTGGATCTGCATTGGCTGCTTGCCTTTATCCACCACTGCCATTGTCTCAGACTCCTCAAATGTCTTGACCGGCTCTAGCTTTTCAGAATTTTCTAGAAAACCCAACTGTTTGGCTTCCTCTTGCAAACTTCCAGCTTTGCAAAGTAGTTTCTCGAACGTTTTGATTGTGAATCCTTTGAGGAGAAATGCAACTGGTCCATGGATGCTCTTTAAGATAATTTCAACTGCATGTTGCTCCTGAAGCTGTGGCTCACACTTCAGGCTTAAATTTCTCCATCGCAAAATGTAGTCTACCAATGTTTCGGTTGGCTTCTGTCGCTCCACCACAAGATCACCGATGGTGATATGGTGTCTAGCTCCAGCGAACCGCTTAACAAAGAGGTCTTCCAATTCTACGAACGTTCTCACCGAACCATTTAGCAGCTCTGCGTACCGCCGAATGCAACCCCCGAAAGGCTATTCACGAATTGACGACACAACAATGCATCGCTACCCCCGCGTTGCAGCAACTTGCTCGAAAGTGTGCAACATGCTCGTCGGGGGTTTCCGGTACTCATCAAAAATCTTGAACCGAGGTGATACGAAACCTCCGGGATATTGGACAGACATCAAACTCTTCGGGGTATGGTCTACCCTTCGGAATCGATGTTCGTTCTTTAGGCCGAGCCAGTGGCTTCTCTCACCCGTTGTTCCACCATTTGCTTAATGTCTTTTTCTAGTATTCGGACCACCGAACCGAATCCCTCTTCCGTTGTACATCGACGGTGAACTCCCTTCTTTCATCCGTAACATTAATGGTCTCTAGTTGGTTTGTTTCGGAGGTGTTATTCGCGGTGATTGTGACTTTCCTTGAATTGTGGCCATAGCAGTCATCACTTCTTCTAGTTGCTTCTTCAAATGGTTGATATGTTCATCTCGTTGTTGAATGGCCCTTTGCCAATCCTCTGCGGCGTTCTCTTCACCAAAAGGCGGAGTGTCGCTCGCAGATAATGTTGATTGGGTCTCGACGACGTCGATTTCTGCGAATTCACCTTCCATGAAATCTGCTAGTTCGTAATCTTTCTCTTCAATGTTGTTTTTCTGATCTTTAGACAGTTGTGCAATGTTAGCTTGAAGCTTTTCCACAGCCTCCTCAATTGACTTTCCTTTGATGACTTTAAGGTCAACTGGAGGTTTTCGAGAAACATCACTTATTTCCCCGAGCACTGGTGTCGTCGCGTAGAAGTCAATTGAATCATCCGAAATCATATTTACGAGAACTTTTTTCGAGTTCTTTTAAATATTCTTCTAAGTATTACCACCTTTCCACTTCCGAAATTCTCCTCGAAGCCAATCCTTAAAGCCGAAGCAGTTTTCTATAGTATGGCCGAGCAACCGGTGGTATGGGCGAGTACATCGGGTGATCTTCCATGCCGGCCTCCTCTCGGCTTTTTTGGCTCGAGTAGCCTCGATTTCGAACTTAGAAGCTAGTCATGGAATATCTTCGACACTGACTCTTCCTTAAACGGGTATACCTTGTTTAATCGTTGACTCATTGTTGCTCTATCCGTAAGAGATGGTCTTCTTTTCTGTGTCTTTGCCAGTTGTATGGGCTTTGAATTGGACCCAATATTGAATCTGGAAAATGGAGGTCATAAACGCCGGCTGACTTTCCCTCGTGTAGAATCTCTTTTCCTTTAGTTAGCGGAGCGACTCGGTACGACGGTGGTGAATCCGGCGGTAAAGCGAGACACAACTCCAGGAGCAATCCTAACATTTTTCGTAGCAGACCTTACAGCAAAAGAAGAATTCATTCCAAACGACATCCTTTCCAGAGGGGAGAATTTCGTAACAGGCTTCAAGTTGAACTCCACAACAGGCTTAACGAACTTGCTTATTTCAGACTTCATCACTGTGACAGCCACATCACCGAACATTTCTACAACATTGTCGAACCCTTGTCCAAACTTAATGACTGCCAGATCAGGCAACTCGTCTCTATTTATAGCGAATTCTTCTCCTGTGGCGAAAGAGAAGATCAACTTCGGTGAAGACATTGTCCCTGTCATTTGAAGAATTCCCAGAAGTCAGTGACATCCCGTGTCTTGCAGTTTCAGTGAAAGTACTGAAGTTAACGCACTCGTCTTACAAACTGCACGCCCTTGTAAATTTTTATTTCAAATTTTGTGTATTGTTTATTAGTGTATTTGCTGTGTTTTTTTAAAAAGTTTTATTTTGCTTTTGAAATTTTGAAGAAATTTTGTTTTAGTTGAAATTTAAATGGAATGTTGTGAGAGCGAGATTTAGGTTTAACTTGTTTACAAAAAAAAATCAAACTCAAAGAGGAATGAAGAGTAGGACCCGGACTGAAATTTGAGGGGGATTGATTTCTCATCGAATTTACTTCGATAGACCAATCATAACCCACCACACCTATCGGGGGTCCACCCCACCTCTTTGGAGAGGTAACAAAAGGAGGATTTCGGAACCTTTCTGTTTAAGGGTGTCTAAACAGTGGCTCAAAATCCAGAAAGGAGTTGACTATACTCGCTCAAGACAGAAATGAGCAGGGTATGCCAACGGAAAGAATAGTAGTTTGGTCCACTAGGGGCATGGACTCACTACCGATTTATGAAAGCAAAACCCTCTAATCAAAAATGAAGAGAGGAACTTTCCCCAGCGGAGTCACCAGAAATTGTCGGCATATTTTTTAGGTTGTGTGTTTTGAAAAGGGGTCGCCTACAGAAATTGTCGGCGAATTTTTAATTTAATTTAAATAAATAATTTGAAAAGGTAGTATTTGATTTTAAAAATAATTTTTAAATTTGAACATTTTAAGATATGAAATCAAACCGATCTCACATCCCAAATAGTTTATACAAACGAGCACCGCACCACAAACCGTGTATCTATCCCAAAGAATAGACACACTACTTCGATGATGGGGCTCGATTAAATAAACTAGGAGATTTGTGACATCCGTTTGGTCCGCGAACCAATTTTATAAGCCGACAAGTTCCCCTACTTAATATAAATGAATTAAGCGAGTTTTATATTACCCGGGTTCTTAAAGTTCCCTATAAGGGCAAGCCCCTATAGTTAATTACATCTTAAGTGACGGGAATCACCTAAGAAAACTCTCGATAATGATCGAGTGGTTTTGCTCTCAAGAATTTCAAAGTTTAAGGTTTTCAAACAATTGGATTTTGGAAATTTCAATAGGGAATAGCTCAAATTTGGAACAGTTTATTTTAGGAGTCCAAAGGAAGAGGAGTGGGGGAAGTTGAAGATCCAAGAGGCATCTTGACAACTTCCCGACTATCCTATTGTTGGGCTTTGAATTTTGAAAATGAATTTATTTAAGTTTCAATCTTGCCAATTAATTATAGGAATTACATTTACATAATCACATGGTTATGCAAATAACCTGAAAGATAAGAGGATTTACACCGTATCGGACGACGACCTCGGAATCCTAAAGTGTGTTAGGGCTTATATTGCACAACAAGGCTGTACAAAGGCCTAAAAGAACAGGTGAGGATTTATGTCGCACTAGGCGGACTACCTCGAATCCTATGGCTTGTTATTTAAACTAAAGAATAGTTTTGCTAATGTCGACAAAGGTTTTGCTGTTGACGATGGCTGTGCTGCCCTCGAAGTCGTGCTCCGTGCTCCACATCATAGCAAAGTTGCAGTTTAGGTTTAAATCTTAAGTTAAAGTGAACATGCAAATCGTTTTATTTCATCTTATTATTATTATCGTTTTCATTTTCATTGCAAACGTGAGTGTGTGCAACGATGATGGGTGTAGCAAAAGAAAGCAGAAAACAAGTAAGCGGGAATATGCTATAGCAAACAACAGAAGCAAGTATCACAAGCAGGTTATGCCGAGCTAAACAGGAATAACATGCTACAACAAGCAAAACATGCTAAGCAAGTATGTATACCGAAAATAAGCGGTGCTAGACTAGCAAGAGTATATGCTGAAAAGTAAGGCATGCGTAATAGGTATAAACTGAAAGTAAACAGGCTAGACTAGCAGGAGTATGTACTGAAAAGTAAAACAGGTATAACAGTAAAGAAAGTAAAAAAACTGTGTCACAGGTGAACCGTATGATCTGCTCATCCGCGGTGCACTGTTACTTGTTTATTATTTTTTTTATATTTTCTGCAACAAATTTGTCAGTACTAAAAGAGCAGGAGTAAAAGTAGAAAGTGAACACAACCTAGCTAAACAGGGGTGCTATGGTGTGTACAAAGAAAGTAAAGTCTGAAAACTCAACAGTAAAACGAAGGAAAACGAGGAAAATCGCAGAAGAAAACCAAGAAAGTCGGGAAAGAAAGAAAAGAAACGTCCGTAGAAAACTTTGAGAAAAGTCACGAACGAAAACAAAACAAAGTCGTAGAAAACTGCGAAAAGCACCGTGAGAAAACCCACAGACGACCCACTAAAGTCATGGCGAACCATGAGAAAGCCATGGGCCTCTGGAAAGAAAGACCCGTAAGCACGGTGGTGTTTCGGACTCAGAGCTGTGCTAATATCCGGACTTGAGTGCTGACTACTAGACCGACTTTCTGCAGAAGGCAGTCCTAATCCGACTCGAATAGCCAACCGTGGACCTTTATAAATTTTCACACATTTCATTTTTGGTTTTCATGCAAGTAAAAAGCCGTAGGTAAGTAGGTTGTGTAGTAGTGGAGGTAATTTTGTATTTTTCAAACATATGTATTTTTGTTTTAAAATATTTCGATCCACGGGTTGACTATCCTAATAGGACTAGGTCTACAAACATTAGACTGTCGGTAGTAGAAACCCCAAGGACGGTCGAACGGTTCCGTGATTCCTGCTCTACTCTCTACAGAGTCTCTGAGTCGGGCGGCCCCATTCTATGGCTCTCGTAATTTTTCTCATTTTGCAGTCTCATCAATGTCCCCACCGCACTTACAACCTTGCTGATGGCCCCATATATAACCCAAGGAGGTTATATATGCACACCTACACGTCCCCTGTAGGTGTGTGCTTTGAGCCAAGAAACAAGGTGAAACTAGGGACTAGAGGTCAAGGAAAGAAGGACGGAAAGCGGCTCACTTAACACAAATTCAAAAAGAAGTGAGTCGATTTCCAATAATCAGAAAACACGTAAGTCACCCTGGACTCCTGACCGACCTCACATGTCCTGAGAAAAGGACTAAAGGCACCTCGACGCTCTCGGAGAAGGTGAAGACTAGACTCCTAGGAACACATTTCCTTTTCCCAAATAACTGTAAAATCATAAGCAAAAGAAAGAAAGAGAAAGCCACTGCTCGTGAAGTGACCCCTAAGGTGGTGTGTAACCCTTCCCAAATATTCAAGTAATGGCAAAGAAAAGGGAAACATAAAATAGCCGCAGGAAGGGAAAGTAAAGCGGAGTGAAGTAGAAATGAAGTAAAAAAAGAACGAAACCATCTAAGAAAAATCGGGCAGCATAACGGCGTAAAAAGAATTTTCCACACCTGCAATTTGAATAAAAAGAAATGCCGCAAGCATGTATATGTAACAAACAATGTTTCCATCCATCCCAAGCATGTACACAGTGTATATGAAAGAGGAGCAAAGATATATATATATATATATATATATATATATATATATATATATATATATATATATATATATATATTTATAAAGCATGCATGTTTAAGTTCGGGGGCTAGCTAAGAGAGCCCAAATCCTCAAAACAACTTTCAAACCTTGCTAGTGAGAGGATTCCGAAGTACTCCTATACATGCTTAACATATTCCGAGTTGTAGCAATGATAAAAAAAAGGTAACTAGCCATCTTTGAACGCTTATCATGCTTAAAGCAAAGTTGTTGCATGGCAACACCACACCAACAAAAACATTTAAAATACTAAAATCGAGCCCCTTAAGTGGTGCAAGGGAGGGGCTGCTATGAGGCAATCAAAACAAAGAAAACCAAGCTACGTTTTTAAGAATACATAGGGACGGTTACACGGGCATCAAAACCGAAACAACGAAAGGGGCCGGATTGCCATACGAAACCTTCTCTCAACAATCATATCCCCTTTATTCCTCCACATTTCACCCATATCATAAGTTAAAGTATATGCACGGAGCCAAACAGACCTTAAACAACACCCAATGTACCGACAAGTGTGATTCGATGTATATCCAAGTACCTACATGAGCCCTTGTCTTTGTGTTGATTCTCATGATTTAGCCATAAATGTAATTTGCATTAGTTTCCTTTGCATTGTCAACTTAACCATTTATTGATAAATAAATGGATCAATGCTTTAACTTCCAAAAAGAAATAAGAATTCAGGTGTTATGAATGTAAACATATAAGAATTGGGTGGCATGCATGTAGAGATCAAAATCTGGGTGTTGGATCTGTAAATATACAAGAACCGAATGGTATGCATATAACTTTCCCGAATTCAAAATAAATCTCTAAGTTTTCTCTTCTCAAATAATTTTGCATTGCACTAGCATCCTTCACATCTTAAAGAAAATGTATTTTTAATTTGCACAACTTCCTCATATGCTTCAACCTCTCAATTCTGTAACAATTTTCATTCTTCACATTAAACTCAATTAGTTCTTGCCGTGACCTAAATTTCCCAATTCCAGAAACAATAGAAAGTGCAT
>CM040422.1:93989190-94004190 GCA_022702705.1 Papilionanthe hookeriana x Papilionanthe teres
CAAAATTGATGGTAGAAATCGCCTTGTCGAATGATCCCGTAAAATGGCTTTGAGCCGTGGAAGAGACCAATCGCTCCCATCCCAAAACTCACAAACCTTTGTAGTTGAATCGCAAGATTATCTTTAGCAACTAACCAATCCTTGGGACACCGGCTATCCAACCAAAAATTCACTTCACCCCTCCCAGCCTCCCGGATAAAAAGATTTTCAGCAGAACTTCTCACCTTAAATAGATTGACCCGCATTCTAGAGTCACCTAATTTCCCGACCACTCGAGTGGGATGTGAGAACCCGCGATTTACCCATCATAAATTTAGCCCACAAGTGAGTTTTGGGCTCGAAATTAATCCATAATTCGCACATATTAACTCGCCGAATTTGAGGAAAGCTTTTGAATCCAAGGCCACCAAGACACCATCGGTTTTGCGACCTTTCGCCAAGAAGTCCAATGCTTTCGGGTTCTCCGACTGCCCCATAAAAATCTATTAAAAGCCCTTTCCAACCGTAATTGGGTGCTTTTCTTCATAGCAATCATTCGAAGAAGATAGGAGGGGAAGGTTGTGAGGATACTTTTAAGGAGTGTGATTCTACCACCATTTAATAAGAAAGAATTAGTCCAAGACATCACTCGAGAGCCGACTTTGGTGAGAATCTCCTCAAATTGAATTTGTTTGGTTCTACCCAAAGTGAGAAGGACACCCAGATATTTAAAAGGAGGGGTACCGCATTTAAATCCAAGTGTACTCTGAATCCATTGCTTGATTTGAATAGGTGTCGACTTGAGAATACCAATCGACACTTCTCAGATTGAAAAGCATTCCAAATTGTTGTTGGAAGGAGTCTAAACAAGTGTTTTAACTTTTTCACAAGCAGCTTTGTGTGCACTCGGAGAAAACCATGATGTCATCTCGCATAAAGGAGGTGAGAAATAACAATGTTTGATTTATGATGGTACTCGGCATAGCTTTTATTCGTAATGGTCCGATTAACCATCCTCGAGAAATAATCGCAGCTAATATGAAGATGAGAGGAGAAAGTGGATCTCCCTGCTTTAATCCTCTCGGTGGCATGGAATTTGCCTCTGCAGTAGTCCCATTCAATAAGATAGAGTGTTCATTTGAATGGAGCCACTCGGAGATGAGCTTGCAGAACCGTTGCCGGAAACCTCTAAGAATCAAAACATCTTCAATAAACTCCCACCTAATGGTATCATAGGCTTTTTGTATATCCAACTTGTATATGAGATTACCTCCCCTATGAACTTTATCCAAATCAAGCAAAAGTTCCCGGGCAAGTAGCACATTATCGAGATTGACTCGCCCTTCACAAAAGCCGATTGATTCATGCATATTAACTTATCAAGATGAGGTTGAAGTCTCCCCACAATTATTTTGCTCGATAACCTTACTGATTACGGATGCCAAAGAGATGGGTCTAAAATGATCCCAAGTTATGCATAAGATTATTTTTGGGAATCAACACAATGTTTCGAGGCACAAAAATAACTCGGGAAGATCATTTCCAAGGAAGAAACTTTGGATAGCCGCCACCACATCACCACCAACCAAATTCCACTCCTTCGATAGAAATCGTCGTGTAACCATCCGGTCCTCAGCTTTAGAACTATCAATCGATTTTATAAGCATTCCGCATTTCTTGCTCAGCTGGGATGGTAGTTAACTCAAGTACATTGGTGTAATGCAAGTTGTCCCGGAAAAGAGATCTATCAATAAGCAACTGGTTCTGGGAGGAGGATTAAGTAGCTCGTCAAAATGTGTAATAAGCATCCAAACCAATCTCGGTGTCCTCCATGAGTTTCCGCCATCACTGTGTGGATAGAGTGAATAGTATTACATTTCCTTCTATATTTTATACAGTGCATGGTAAACCGGGTGTTCCTATCCCCATGAATAAAATGGTTCAAAGCAACTTTTTGTTTTAGATATTGTTCCAGCTTATCGAAGCCTAACGATAAATTATTTTGTGCAGATGAAGTAATGTTCATCCGTAGTAAGGCTACTTGGATTTTAGACTCAATTTGATTGAGCTCTTTCTCACCACTTGAACGACTTCATGGAGGTTTCCTATAAAGTTCCAATTCCATTTCCTAAGAGCTTTACTGAGAGTTATCTGTAGTCTGCTTAATCTGATGAGAGGGTCTGGGTGATCAATACAGTGTATATATATATATATGTATATATATATATATGTATATATATATATATATGTATATATAACTTCAGAAAATATCATTTTGATTTAAAAAATATGAAATCAAGCAGATCTCATATAAACAATAGTTTAGTTAATCAAACACTTTACCACAAGCCATGAATCTATCCCAAAGAATGGATACATGACTTGGTGGTGAGGTTTGATCAAATAAACTAAAGAATCCATGACATCCATTTGGTCTGTGAACCATTTATGTTGACCGACAATTTCCCCTATCTAATATGAAGGAATTAGATAGGATTTATATTAATCTGGGTCTTTAAGTTTCCTATAAAGGCAAGCCCCTATAGTTAATTACATCATAGATAACCAAAGTCACCTAAGAAAACTCTTGATATAGATCAGGAAATATTGTATTCATGACTTACGAAAGGTAGGATTCTTGAAAGTAATGTGGTAATAGGAAATACAATATGTAAGTAGCTCAAGTTTTGGAACAGTAATTGTAGGAATCCAAAGGAAGAGAAAGCTAGGGGAAGAAAAACATCCAAGAAGAACCTTGGTGTTCTTTCCCAAACTATTATATATTTTGGCTTCAATGTGACATATTTATTTAATGTTTTGTCCTGTCAATTCTTAATTATTTAGGGCTTACATTCACTTAATACCAATCATGTGAATATCCTGAAAGATAGGAAGATTTATGTCATACCCGATGACAACCTCTGAATCTTAAGACGTGTTAGGACTTATTTTGCACAAAGTGCAAAATGCCTAAAGGGATAAGGTGAGGGTTTATGCTGCACATAGCAAGCTACCTCGAAGTCCTATGGCTTTTTATTTAGTTTTAAGGAGTTTTGTTGTTGAAGATGGTCGTGTTACCCACTATGCATGCTCCAAGCTCCTCGTCGTAGCACGTTCTATTTAAAGAAGTGTTAATTAAAGAGAAAAGAGAAGTATTGTGTTTTCGAAATATTTAAATTGAGGTGTCTTAACATCTTATCAGGGGAATATTCAAGTTGATTATAGCGACACCGGTTAGGATCCCACGGTTCCCTCATTCTGGCATCACTATTTTCTTCAAATTCACTTAGTCCAAATGAATTTACTAAACTCAAGTTAATGAGTTTTATACATTCATTTAGACCATGGGAAAGCTCGTTAGCAGCAAAAGGTTGCCTCCTCGAAGGTATTCCCAATCATCTGATAGAGGTGTTTTAATTTAGTTGTAATTGTGATTTTTGTTCTATTTGTGATTAAATTTTAAGTTATTTTATATTTTGATTGTTGTGGCGGTAAATTTTATCTTATTTTTATTTTAATTTTGATTTTGTTTTCAGTTTTGTGGCTATCCTAGAAGTTCTAGTTTTCATGCAGGGTGACATTTGTTATTTAACATGCAAGCTCCTAAGAGAATTAAAGTAAGAGAAGCACTGAAAAGAAGGTAATGTAAACTTGTAAAAGCTTACATGTCGAGCCTTCTCATTCCTTCACCTGAAGCATTAGTATCTTGCAATAAACATTTATAATTTACAGGGAAGTAAAAGCCTATAGATAGGTTCATCACAAGCCTACAAAATCCTATGTCATAACTTGGTGGGTCCTATTTATTTATTGAAGAGATGCCTTCTTTTAATGAGTATGATAGGCTCATTCGTCCTACAAGATGTCCAGAAGACTTGTGAAAAGGTCTATGGAATACTTAGATATTTCTCAACCCTTTTGAACTTTCTTGAGTTCATTTGAACTTATAATGCTCACTAAATGATTCTACTATTTCATACCCTTATGCTTAGTGAACTAATGTTTTAATTGTCCCAAAAGGTGGGATAAATATCACTTAGTATTTTATTTATGAATTATGTAAGTGGGGCCTTTAGAGGTAATTTAATTTATGAATGAATTTAACGAAGTTTGATGGGCGTGTAGTGTTTCAAATGTATTTTAAAATAATAATCTTTTTCTTTTCTAAACTTCATTAGTCAAATTTTATTAAGCCTAGTCTCACTACCAAGTCCTTAAGACTTAAGCGGGTGTATTTGTAATTTTTAGAAGAGTTTAGTTATATAACAATGATTGCTATCAAATTAATGAATTATCATTAAACCACTGATTAGGAGTTTTAGATAATTAGTTATCACCTTCCAAAGATGAAGTCCCTAACGTTAAGAATCATTTAATCTTAATTATCTCCCAAATTAATGTAATTTAAAGAAATTATATATTTCCTTTTTAATATGTCAAAAATGAGATTGGTTTCTACCATTTATTCCTTTATGTTTCAATCATTTAAACATATTTAGTAAGATCATTCATTACCCATTTTCCCACTTTAATTAAGCCTAAAGATTGATTAAAATTAAATTCTTTAAAGTTTCACTTTTGACCCTAAAGGCCTTATCACTTCATAAATCATTAAATTCAATTCAAATGATTTCAAAATTTTTATGCTACCCACACATTGGTCAATTAAATCATTAGAGGAGAATATGTGATTTTTCTTAATTTAATTTAATTTATATAATTATTTTTCATGCAAAATAGGGATTTTCAAAGGAAATTTAATAACTTAGTCAAAACAAAGTTTCTGTCATTAAAAAAATTATTAGAGGTTCACATAGAACAAAAGACCACTTGAACAAAATTTAATTATTTTTTTGAATTTTAATTTAATTATTGTAATTATGTCAATTTTTGGACCAAATTTTTGGAGTTTTATATCTTTCTTAAATCTCTCTGAGGTCAAGAAACCCAGAAGACCAAATTTTATGTTTTTGTGAGTTATATTTTAATTATTAGAATTATTTTAGTGAGAAATTTGGGAAATTCCAATTTAGCCTTTAAAAATAATTTTAACCTTTTAAAATTTAATCTCTTTATTTAGAGAGTTAGGAAAATTATTCCAATTGTCCCTAAGTGATTAGGAGGCAATTTAGAACATTTCCATCAATTTTATTAATTTTGTGAATTTTATTAATTTTTAATTATTTAAATAATAAAATAATGCTTAAAAATTAAAATTTTTTTTTAATTAGAATTTTATTTTTACAGAATTCCCATGGTCATAAAGAACTCCCACAACCGATTTCATGATTTTTTAACTTGTATTTTATTTATTATATATTTTAATGACAAAGATGATATTTAACTTAGAAAATCAAGTTAGGTGATCAAATCAATTCCAAATAATTTCAAAATTTTTATAGGAGTCCCTCTGACCCTAAACCATAGTAGAGAATGATTTTTAGTCTATTTTCATTTATATTTAGTCCAATTTATTTTTCTTTAGGATTTATAGCTAAATTATAATTAGGGTTATACTTAATGAGTTAAATCAAGTTTATATTTTTGCTATGTTTCTTTGGTCACAGTGAACCTACCAAAATTTACTTTAGATTTTTTTGATAAATATTTTAATTACTATAATTTTTATACCAAAACAGACACCTACAACTTGAAAAATAGAGATCTCGTATGACCTTGGAAAAATCAGGGATGACACTTATGACAGAGAGAACAAAAGCCTAAATTTTAAGCCATGGTGAAATATGCGTGCACATGAAAAATCAAAAGACTCTAGTATGTATTGAATTAATTAAAAATAAAATACACATAAAAAAACTTCAAACTAATTCCACATTGATCTCCTCCGTTCATTGATCTCCTCCGTTCACAATAATTTTTTAGTTCATTTTTTTTTTTTAGACCAAGTTATGAATTTTAAAAGTTGTCCTAATTTAAATAATTCAAATAAATCCTAATTTTCTATCTATCCAACTCATCCTACGGCGGCACTTAACAGAACACGCGTCCTCCACTGATTGGGCACCGCCGTCCGAGTCAGCCTCCACTTTATGCACCGCGGCTTCGTCCAGCTGCATCAGAGCCGTCCAAACATTACACGCGTGATCCAACGCCGCTCCTCCTTCATACCCAACTGGTGTGCATAGAGAACCGTCCACCTTCTAAACCTAAGATCTCATGCTAAAGTCAACCAAATCACATGGGGTTTGTTTCTATAGACACATCTGACCTAGAAGAACCTATCTATATGGCTACCTAACCTAAAATCGACCCAGTGTGCATGGAGAATCAAAACAAGCTCGGGAGGCTGAGATAGTTCAATACCTCTGCTTGAGAGGGCATGCCTCAATCAGATGGTTGTAGCAGCTTTGATTGGTTCCAATGAACCTCCAGATGAAGCCTTTTGCCCTGGTGAAATGTCTGGACCCAAGTTTGACCAGACCTAATTTCAGGTGTTGATCAAAGTCTGGTATAGAGGCTCTCTGTGATGGGGTTTTGATGGGGGAACTTCTTCTTTCAGTGTTCTGAAGGTGTGGGCAGTTAATTTGATTTTGGTTTAGTGTAGAACTGTAATGAAAAGTGACCTGGTTTCGGCTGGAAACTTAGTGGAGAAATTAGCTCTGGGCAGTGGGGGTGGGTGGCTGAAGATAGTGGGATTACACTTAGGAGGTCTAAGGAAAGCTGTGGCAGCAATTTGATAGAGTTCCCTTAAGAAAAATTTTTCCTCGCCCATTGGCCATGAGAGATGGCTTTTATAGCCATGGCCATTGGGCTGAGCTCAGAGGGCCAATGTGGGTACATTTGGTCGCCTACGTGGAAGGCAAATTAGCTCCAATGAGAAGTCAGAGCTGGACAGCTCAGTGAAAGAGTTTAGGTTCAAATTGGCTTGGGTGGCTCTCGATTTGGGCTCTTCTAGCAACTAGGCCGACTGGCTAGGCCAAGGGAGGCGGCCAGTGGTCAGGTGGGTAGGACATCATGGTGGTGAACTTAAGTGGCTAAGTGTTAATCGCAAATCCCCCTTAGGTTTATCCATTTAAAGAAGGGGGTCCCCTAATTTAGGGAACCCTTTTTCCATGGCTCCACTAGGGTGTGATAGGTGGATCTAGCCCAGTCCATAGGATCTCAAGACTGGCTATGGTGGGTTTGGCTTGCTCACTTTGGGCTAGTTTTGGTCAATTTGGCTCATGGGTTCAAGTTTGGGCTAAGTGGGTTCAAGTTGGGCTAGGTTGGGTTCAAGCTTAGGTTAGGTCCAATGTATTATTCAATATGGTGTGTATGATTTTCATAATGTGTTTGGGAGAGGATTGGAGTGACTTTGAACTGGTTTAGGGAGTTAATTTGGCTTAAATTGGGTATTTGGTCAATTTTGGGCATGTTGGGTTACCTTAGTTTTAGGTTTTAAGCATAAACCTTATCGAAGGCTAATTGAAGGTTCCAAATGGTCCATGGGTATGTTAAGAACAGTTCTTGATATTAATTGGGTGGAAATTTTGGGATTGGGACATTCAATTTGGTGAATTTTGGACATGTGACACATTTGGGGAAATTTGGGGATTTTGGATTTGGTTTAACTTGGGTGAGGTTTAGGCTTAAATTGAGGGCAATTGATGGTTCAATATGGTTTAGGGGAATTTCATGAAGGGTTTTGGATATTAATTTGGCGAATTTATTGGCTCGTGGGGTTTAATTTGGGGGAATTGGGCCATAAGGTCAAAATGGGGCCCCTTTTGTTTTGGTTTGAAATTGAGCTCAAAAGTGGCTCAAATTGGGCTTTAATTTGGTTTCAAATAGGATTAAGGATGTTGAATTAAAGTTTGGAATTGGAATTGAAGAGGATTGAAGTTAATTTAGTGGACATTTGGGGCGATTTGGGCATTTTGGGCCTTAAAGGGTAATTTGGGGCTTTTGATTAAATTGGGCAAATTTGGTCAAATTGGGTCAAGAAAAGTGGTTTAAATTGGTTTTGGAGACATGTGGGATGAATTTAGAAATTTTGGGAACTTTTGGAATTTTTGAAAATTTTGGCTAGGAGGGGCATTTTGGTAATTTGGAAGGGATTTGGGGTTATTTTGGGTATTTTGGTACATTTGAGGTGTTTTGGGTATTTTTAGTGATGAGGAATGTTTTAGGATGATTTTTGAGGGATTTTGGTAATTTTGGTTGATTTTGAGAATTTTGGACAAAATTGGGGTTTTAGGGGTAATTTGGTAATTTGGTAGAGTTTTTTTATGGGTAAGGGGTCAAAGTTGAGATTTTTAGTAAAAATTGGGGTTGAATGAGATTGATAACCCATTTGATCCATGGACTAAGGTAACTCCCCATTTGGAACCTCCATGTACTGGTACTAACCAAACCCTAGCCTAGGGCTAAGAGCTTGGAGAAACCACCCACATGAGTTTCCAAAAGAGTAGGGGATCAAACCTAAGGGAAATTGGTATATTTGGTTCAAGGTTGTGAGACAGTGTGTAAGAGTGCAATGTGTAATTATGTGTGTGAGCCTCTCCCAGACCTCCCAGGGTAAGTTTTAAGGCTTGACTATCCTATAGGGAACTCCACTTGAGCTTCCTAATGCTTGGTCTCTTCCTCCTAAGCACTTAGAGGTTAGACTTTAAGCATTTGAAAAACTCCAAGTGAAGCAAAGAAGTGTTTTGAATTTCTATGGGGTGAGGGTTCCATTGCTAGTCCTCTAAGATAGTCACCAGGAAAGTCCTATGACTAAACTCTATGCTATTCTAAAGAAAGACTAGACCTCAACAAAAGTGAGGTCAACAATAACTTGTAATGTCCCTATTTAAATAGAGGCAAGCATGTAATTTAACACTAGATAGCCCTGAAATCTATAAATAGCGGGTTATTTCTCCAATAAAGGACTAATGAGTTTACTCTATCAAAACATACCTTGGGTGTGATCCACAATAAATACTTAGATTGAACATCCTAAAAGGTGCGGTGAGCGTGGAATCATAGCATCAACAAGAAGAGTGGCATGCCATGGTGAAGGAACTGATTTGAGAGATACCATAAACATGGAATATGTGAATGAATATGTGCAATAAAAAATTTGGCAACTTAAAGATCAATGGCAGGTGTCGCAACTCGCAATTATGTTAATATTTATATTTCTTAAAATGCCAAAAACTTGCCTTAAATTATGTTTATAAACTAATTTGAATAACTGAAATGATTTAGAAAATATATGATGGGTACTACGCAAGCATACATATTGTTTCAAGTAATATAGGATTTTCCTTAAAAACCCAAGTTTCGATCCCATAGGGAAAGTTGCATCTTTTAATATTAACTTGCAAAAACTTCTATCTAAATTACAGATAAATATGATTGGAGAACAATGTCGATAAGTTTGCAATGGTTCAAACAAAACTCAAGAAGAAAGTAATAATAAAATGTAAAAGTTTTATAAAGTTCAAATGACTAATAAAGTTTAAAAGCAAGATTGGATTTTATGATAAGATCTTTCCCCTTGTAAAGAGATATTAATCAATGTAGGATTTAAATGATTAAAAGTATTGAATGATGCATTGTGTCAAATAGGAGCATTCATTTTCTTTACCCCTCTCGATTTTAACAAACATTGGCTAACCTAAAGTTTGTCTCCAGCTTGTGTAGTAGCGTTGAGTAGATTATGACATCTCACTTCCAGATTTCTCACTGTGTCCTCTCTATAGGACCTATAAGGGACCCTTATGATCCAAACACTGTCGGTCGCTAAAGTTTCAGGTTATTAATTTATATATATATATATATATATATATATATATATAGAGAGAGAGAGAGAGAGAGAGAAAATATCATTTTTAATTTTAAAATATGAAATCAAACCGATCTCATACATGCAATAGTTTAAATAATCAAGCATTACACCACAAGCCATGTATCTATCCCGAGGAATGGATAGATTGCTTGGTGGTAAGACTTGATTAAATAATCTAAAGAATCCATGACACCCATTTGATCTGCAAACCATTTATGTTGACTGACAACTTCCCCTATATAATATGAACCAACTAGATAGGGTTTATATTTATCTGGAGTCTTTAAGTTTCCTATAAGGGCAAGCCCCTAGAGTTAACTACATCTTAGGTAACTGAAATCACCTAAGAAAATTCTTGATTTTGATTAGGAAATATTATTTTCATGACTTCCAAAAGGTAGGATTTTCAAGATAATGTGGTAGTAGGAAATCCAATAGGTGAGTGACTCAAGTTTGGAATAGTTATACAGGAATCTAAAGGAAAAGAAAGCTAGGAGAAAACACAGCTCCAAGAAGAATCTTGGTGATTTCCCAATACTATCCTATTATTTGACTTCAATTTGAGATATTTTTTTAATGTTTTATCCTGCCACTTTTATTAAGTAAGTCTTACATTCACTTAATGTTGATCATGTGAATAGCCTGGAAGATAAGAAGATTTATTTCATATCAGATGATAACCTCAGAATCCTAAGACAAGTTTAGGGCTTATATTGCATGAGGTGCAAAGGCTTAAAGAGATAAATTAAGGGTTTATGATGCACTAGGTAAACTACCTTAAAGTCCTATGGCTTGTTTTTTTTATTTCAAAGAATGGAATTTTACTGTTGAAGATAGTCGTGATGCCCACTGTGTATGCTCCAAGCTCCTCGTTGCAATAGGTTAAGTTTTAGTGAAATTGAAGAGATGAGAGAAAAGTCATGTTTGGAGATGTTTAAATTGAGGTGTATTAATATCTTATTAGGGAAAATGTTAAAGTTGATTATAGCAACACAGGTTAGGATCCCACGGTTCCTTCGTTCTAGCACCACTATTTTCTTCGGATTCACTTAGTCCAGCTGAATTTACCAAATTTAACTAAATGAATTCAGTACTTTCATTCAGACTGTGGGAAATCTTGTTAGCAACCATAAGTTGTCTCCTCTGAGGGATTCTCAATCATCCAAAGAGACATTTTAATTTAGCTACAAATGTGGTTTTGTTTCTACTTGTGATTAAATTTTGAGTTGTCTTAAATTTTCATTTGTTGAGGCGGTGAATTTGATTTTTGTTTTGTTTTGGTTTTAGTTTGTAGCTATCCTAAAGGTTTCAGTTTTGACATGCAAGTTTTGTAAGCAGGAAATATAGTAAAGTAAATGCAAGAAAGGAAAGTACTGTAAACTGTAAAAGCATACCGTCCCCTTCTCGCACTCAAGCTGAAAGATTAGCTTTGGTAACAAATATATAATTTTGGGGGAATCTAAAGTTGCATGTAGAAAACAGGAAAAACTGGTTAAAAAAGTAACCACCAAATCCTATGTCATAACTTGGTGAGTTCACATTTGTTCATTGAAAGGATGTCTTTCTTTAGTAAAGTATAATAAATACGGTTGCCCTCCAAGATATCCAGAAGACTTGTGAAAAAATCCATGGAACACCATAGATATTTGACAACCCTTTTAAATCATCTTGAGTTCATTTGAACTTATTATACTTGTTAAATAACTCATCCAAAAAATACCCTTATGTGCATTGAATCTTGATGTTTCAATTATCCCAATGAGTGGGGTAACCATCACTCGATATTTCATTTATAAATTATATGGGTGAAGGTTCTAAGGGGCAAATTGATCTATTAAGAATTTTAGTGAATTTAATTTTAGAGTTGGGCTTGTACTGTTTAATACTGATCGTATTTCATTTTCTAAACCTCATTAAGTCAAATCTTGATTGAACCTAATTCACTACTAAGCCCTAAAAACTTTATGGGTAAATTTGTAATTTTAGGAAATGTTGAGTTTTGTGATGCATTCAATCCTTCTTGGAGCATCAAATTATCATTAAACCATTGACTAGGGGTTCTAAATTTGTGAATTATTATCTTCCAAAGTCAAACCCCTCGCCTTATAAACATTTAATTTTAATTATCTTTTAAATTTTCTTAATTTCACAAACTACAATTTTATCCTTAATGTGAAGAAGTGTGAGATTGGTTTCTACCATTAAGTCCCTTATATTTCAATCGTTTAGATAAGTTAACTCATGTTCATTCATTATTAATTTATCCTTTAATTAAGCCTAAATATTTTATTAAGGCTTAAATTCCAAAATTACCATTTTGCCTTTAAGGCCAATCACGTAATAATTTATTAAATTTAACTCAAATAACTTTGAAATTTTTATGTTACCCCACTCATGAGTCAATTAAAACATCAAAGGAGAAAATGTGATTTTTCTGATTTTAATTTAATTTTTATAATTATTTAAATGAAAAAATAAGGATTTTCACTGTTAATTTAATAACTTCGCCAAAGTAAAGGATTTGTCCTTAACAAAATTATTGGAGTCACCTAGGTTAGAGAACCACTTGGACCAATTTTCATGATTTTTTTTATTTTAAATTTAATTATTAGAATTATTTGTTTATTTTGAGTATTAATTAAATATGAAAATATTATTTAAGTGTAAAATTAAATTTTATAAATTTTTTTAATCTCTCCGAGTCCTGGGAAGCCAAAGAAACACATTTCCTATTTTTGTGATTTATATTTTAATTATTAAAATTATTTTAGTCAAAAATTAAGGCAAAATCCATTTTTAGGCTTTTAAAAATTATTTAAGCCTTCAAAATTTAATATCTTCATTTAGAAAATTAAAAAAATTATTTCAATTACTCTCAAATGATCAGGGAACCAAATGTGATATTTTAATGTGTTTTTTAATATTTTTGTGATTTTTATTATTTTTATTTATTTTTATTTATTTAAATATTAAAATAGGTTTAAAGGTGAAATGTTTATTTTAATTCTAATTTTATTTCTTAAGTTTCTCTGTTCAATAAAAGTGCCCAAATCCAATCTTAAGATTTTTTTTACTTATATTATAATTATTATAATTATTTTAATTCTAAAAATATCATTTAACTTGAAAAAAATCATTTTAGTGGTTAAATTAACTCCAATTAATTTCAATTTTTATGGGGAGCTCATCTGTTTGTAATTAATAGTGGAGAGTCATTTTTATTATTTTTTACATTTTTATTTTTATTATTTAATTTTTAAATAATTTTAATGAGTTAATTACCATTAATACCATTCTTAATTATTTAAACCCATTTTATGTTCTCATATGGTACTTTGACTACATTGAACCTACCAAAACAAGTGTTGCATTTTTTCTAATTTATATTTTAATTGTTATAATTTTTATACAAAACAGAGGTGATTAACTTAAAAATTATGGATCTCTAGATAGAGATGCCCCATGATCTTGGAAAAATCAGGGAAGATCCCTAACCATAGATCCTTCAGCCCTCCAAACTTCATGTCCTGGTGAAATGTATGGAGTAAATTATAGCCTAAGTATTACTTGTTGTATTTAATTAATTACAAATCAAACATAAGTTAAATAACCTCAATTTTATTTCCACATTGTTCTCTTCTGTTCACTGAGAATGAGGGTATTTTTCTTTTATTTTTGTGAATTTTCTACACTAAGTTTTGGATTTTCTAAGGTAGACTGATTTAATTAAATCCAAAAATTCCTATTTTTCTATTTAAACCACGCGACACTGACCCAAACTCAGCGGCGCTGAACTGCTACGCGATGCGCTCTCATTTGACGCTGCTATCCACATGGGTGCTGACTCAACTCACACTTTATGATCTGCTCTCTAGTCCGAACTCATTAGTGTCGTCCATTCGATACATGCACGATTGGATGGCTCCGCTTCATGATCTTCATCTGGTTCATCCCTAGAGCCATCCAACTTCTATCCCTAAAATCTCAAGCTAGACTCAACCAAATCATCTCGGGTTTGTTCTTACAGACTCATTTGACATACACAAACCTATCTATATGGCTTATACGATATGAAATATAGTGTACACTCATGGAGAATCAAAATAAGCTTGGGTTAAGGTGAGAGCTCAATAGCTTGGTCTGAGAGGGGAGGCCTCAATTAGAATGGTTATGTACTTTTATTGTGACCATGCAGAGCTTCTGCAAGAACCAATTTGAGCTCTCCTTAGGTTTGCACCAAAATTCAATAAGAGGACGATTTTGGGTCTGAGGGAAGTCTAGGTTGGAGAGGCTCTGTGATAGGGCTTCTGTGGGGGATCTTCATTATTTAGTGAGGGGATGGTGAGGAGCAAATCAATTTGAAGTTTGTTGCACTGAGGTGGAGTGACAGAAAGTTCCCTTGATTTGGCTAATTTTGAGCTCAAAACTTAAGCTCAGGTAGTGGAGGGGATGGCTTGGAATTGGTTGGTTTGAGCTTCGGAAGGCTTGGAGAGGCTCTCGAAGTAATTTGACAGAGTTTCCCCTAGGTTTTATGTGTTCTCCTTAATTTTTCATAAGAGGTGGTGGCTTAAATAGCCATGGCTTTGGGGAAGCTCAGGACTTGCTGATGGGTGCAATTAGCTGGTGGAAGGCAGAAAGGCACTAGATACCAATCAGGGTTACATAGCTTGGATGGGTAATTTGGATTTGGATTCTAGTGGGGTGGTTCTCATTTTTGGCTCCTCTGGTGACTAGGCCAGCTGACCTGGCCGAGGGAGGGGTCAGGTGGTCAGGTGAGCTAGTGGGTAAGCCATTAAGGTGATTAACCTGAGTGGTGATGGCTTTGGGTAATAAATTCTATTTGGTTTAACCATTTAAGGAAGGAAGTCCTTTAATTTTGGGGACCCTTAGTCCATGACCCATGTGTGTCTGGCTAAGTGGATCTAGGGTGGCTCCTGGGGTCCAAATGCTGGCTGTGGTGAGCTTGGCTTGGTTATTTTGGCTAGGTTTGGGTGACATTTGGGTCTTGGTTCAATTTTGGTCATTTGGGTTCAAGTTGGGCTAGGTTAGGTTTGGGATTAGGTTGGGTCCAATAGATTGTTTAAAATGGTCTGTATGATTTTCACAAAAAGTTTATAAGGGATTTGAGCATTTGGTTAATTTGGGCTAACTTGTGTTAGGCTTGGATTTGGGTTAGGGCTAGAGCTTGGCTAGGGTTCAATTGATGGTTCACATTGGTTTAGGGGATTGTCATGAAGATTTTTAAATAG